>JAIKVB010001700.1:0-11323 GCA_024679045.1 Phytophthora brassicae
CAAGCATTTATTAATCTGGATAGACGACCTACTTCTATTTGCCGAAGACATTGAAGTTTACCTTAAAAAAATAGGTGAACCGTTCACTTTGCTCAACCAATTTGGGTTAAGGCTGAGCGTGAAGAAGTCAAGTCTCTACCAGACTAATGTGGACGGCTTATTGACGAGAATGAAATTAGTCACGATCCGACAAGAATCGACACATTACAATCATTGCCATACCCGACGACTGCTGGTGAGCTCCAGCAGTTTGTATGTGCAACTAATTGGATGCGTGAAAGTACTGTAGATTTCGCAAGACAAGTTCTACCCTTGCAACATCGACTCGATGAAGCTCTGGCAACTACGAAGCGTGCTGCAGCTAGAATAGAAATTGAGCTTAGTCAAGACGAGAAAAATGCATTTGGCAAGGTGAAAGGAATGTTAGCTGACTCGGCTACACTAGCTTTCCCTGATGATAATGCCACGACTTGTTTGTTTACGGATGCCTCCGATATTGGCTGGGCAGCGATCATCAGTCAGGTCAAGGACTATGATCCTAAAGTACCAGCGACGAAGCAGCAACATCAACTCATCCAGTGTATGAGTGGGACTTTCACCGGTAGCCAACTCAATTGGACCGTGATTGAAAAAGAGGCCCTACCGATTGTACTAGCCTGCGAAAAGATGGATTACCTACTATTGCTACCACAGCCATTTCGGATGTTCTGTGACCATCGCAATCTAATCCACGTCTTCGCACCGCATGAAAGTATAAAAAAACACAATGCTATCACACCACTCCCTACCAGATCGATGCCATGGTTCGCTGGCTAGAAGTCCCTGGAAACTACAACATTATAGCAGGGGACTCGACACGCGGCAAAAAGATGACACGGTGGTGGAACGACCAAAATCGCTGGATTTCGAAGCATGGCAGAATTTGTGCACCGTGCTATTATTGAGTACATGAACGACAACGTGTTCTTCGACGTGAAAATAGCCATTGAATGGACGCCGAAGCAGTGCAATAGCCGCTGGAACTCAATCTTCAAACGCTATCGTGCGGCACGAGCGAAGCTGGATAAGCAGACTGGATTTGGTCTGACCGAGGAAATGTTTGCAGCAGGAAAAACCGAGGAGGATCTCGCGGATGAATGCTGCCCTTGTTTTAAGCGGATCGATGAGATAATCGGGACAAAGCAAATATGACGCCCCATCGGCTCTCGCTGAGCTGTTATTCGACAATTCAGATTGGTGCTTCATCCGAGATGATCGTTCTGTCCGCGGCGATGATGAGTGTGGACAAAATAAGAATTCGAGTCAAGACAGTATCACTGTTGACACCACAACCAAGCAAGAGAATATCGACCCCAACCCTGCATCGGGGTTCGAATCCTCAATACCGGCAGTGGCATCGGGTCGACATGCTGAGTCTGGAAGTAGTTCTGTAGCGGCTAGTGCTACGATTGCCAAGAAGAAAAGAAGCCCACGGATCCAAAATTACACAAAAGTGCATCAAAAACGAAGGCGGCCACGGCTGCCGACGCAAAAGTGGTCGACAAAGCCGCGAACCTTAAGCAAGGACTTCGGTAGTGTCTACACGGAGGCATCCAGGAAGAGCCAATCGTTCAACGAGGAAAAGTTCAAGGTGCAGATGGAGGGGAAGAAACAATTCTCATGGAGGAGCGACGTGAAAAGAAGTTAGAGAGACAGAATCGATCGAAGGAACTACAACAGATGGAAATTATCCAGCGCATCCAGTCCAAGCAAATTATGGAGCTCGAGTTCCTTAAAGCAGGCAAACCGCTGGATGAGGTTGAGATGATAGTGAGCAAGTTTTTTTCGACTCCTCATCAGCCACGACCAGCTCCGAAGCTGAACCGTTCGAGTAGTGCAACAGCTCTTAGCTCAGCTCGTACGTTCATTTTGTTACTGGTTTTCTGAAGCGTTCATCCATCAATAAGTTTAAGCTCCTAATTGAACCCCAACGTCTGGCGTTTTATTATCTCGCGCTGCTGCTCAGCATTCCTACATTTTTTTGGCAAAAGATGCGGAAACTTGACTAATTATACCAAAAGCTGGTAGAATTAAAACATAAACTTCAGGATGTCCAAAAAACCAAAATAAATCTGGTAGAGGATGGATCCCCAATGATGCATGAATCGTCGTTGTCCTCCTCATCGCTTTCACCTTCAGCAGCAGAAACATCTTCACGGTCCTTAGCCGTCCAGGGGTCGTTCACTTGGAGCGCAACATTGTGAAGAACGACACACAAGAGTATGTGGTTGCTTACTTTTCCAAAGTCCTCTTTGTCTTTGATCTGGGTACGTACACCGTAAAGGGAAGACCAACGATTCTTCAGCGTTCCAATGCAATTCTCGTTAACCACTCGTGCGCTAGACATAATGGTATTGAAGCAAGCATTTTCGGGTTTAGCGGCTCGTGGCATCTTGTACGGCGTAACCAAACGCTCTGATAGGGCATATCCACTGTCACCAATCAAGTATTCGCCGTCAGAGAAGAACCTCCCAGGGTGACTGCCAACTGGCGAACGAGAGAAGGTCATAGCATCACCACACGATCTTGGCCACCCCGAGTAAGCGTGCCGAATGTGTTGGTCTACGTCAATAAAAAAATTGAACATTCAGCCATAGCGCTTCTTGCGCGTGAAGAAGAGATGTCCATCGATGTGGGGCTTGGCCACCCCGAGTAAGCGTGCCGAATGTGTTGGTCTACGTCAATAAAAAATTGAACATTCAGCCATAGCGCTTCTTGCGCGTGAAGAAGAGATGTCCATCGATGTGGGGGTTTTGCGAGAAGTTTACGTAGGTCCCGTCCACAAACCCAACGACGCCACCAAGACCATAACGCTCACGATAAAAAGCGGACGTAGATACTCGCTTCGTTGCTGAGGGCCACGCAACAAACCGCGAATAGTGCCGGAGCAATGATTTACGAACGCGGTGAACAAATTCCGATACCGTACCAGCTCCCAGTCCATATGAGCGAGCAATTCTCCCACAAGAATTTCCATTTACGAACGCGATGAACAAATTCCGATACCGTACCAGCTCCCAGTCCATATGAGCGAGCAATTCTCCCACAAGAATTTCCATTTACGAACGCGATGAACAAATTCCGATACCGTACCAGCTCCCAGTCCATATGAGCGAGCAATTCTCCCGCAAGAATTTCCATTTACGAACGCGATGAACAAATTCCGATACCGTACCAGCTCCCAGTCCATATGAGCGAGCAATTCTCCCGCAAGAATTTCCATTTACGAACGCGATGAACAAATTCCGATACCGTACCAGCTCCCAGTCCGTATGAGCGAGCAATTCTCCCGCAAGAATTTCCATTTACGAACGCGATGAACAAATTCCGATACCGTACCAGCTCCCAGTCCATATGCGCGAGCAATTCTCCACAAGAATTTCCATTTCCAAACGTCCCGCACCACTCCAGCGTCACGGCCAGCTGGATGGCTATATCGGTATGCGGGTTGTCACTGTCGTTGTACAAAACTGGATTATCAACAATCAAGCCGAGTATGTAGTCGAACGTCGCTTCATCTACCCAAACCGATTGCCGGAATTCCTTTGAGGTTTGCTCGAAGAGATTGTATCTGTGCGCAGTAGATCGATTTTGTTTTCTGTGTGGCTCCATATATCTCGTTTGTGTTATCCCAGTATAAAGATCAGCTAGCTCTGAGACCTCACACGTTTCTTCATCGGACACCAAGGCTTCTTTGTCTCCAATCAGTCCTTCATCGTCTGGTTCGTCCCAGCTATCGCTCTCACTACCGTCCAGCTCTCCTAACATACAGCTTGGAACAGCGTACTCGATATCGCGTTGACGATTTTGGCTTTCTCTGTGGCTACCATCCTTTCGTACCAACTCTGTAACACGCACAGTATAACGTCATTGTAGGCAGAACGTTAGCATGTTACACCAGAACGACGGCGCTGTCATAGGCTTCGTACCTTGCATCTCCTGAAGAGAACGAAATGCAGCTTTGGTGCAGAGAGCGAGCCTTGCAGCAGTCCCACGAAAAGAATTGGACAAGGAGAGCCTGAGCGACGAATTTTCTTTGGACTCGGACTGCTTGTGGAAACATCAGACCATTGCGTTAGATGGTGAACTTGTTGTGGATCATCGATAGGTCTACCTGTAGGTTCTCAGCGTGCTGATGGGCTCGGCTCGGACTGCTTGTGGAAACATCAGACCATTGCGTTAGCTGGTGAACTTGTTGTGGATCATCGATAGGTCTACCTGTAGGTTCTCAGCGTGCTGATGGGCTCGGCCCGACGACTGGGGGCCTTTTACAGCGTCACTCACAAGCGCTGCTGCCGTCAGTACGCGGCGCCGTCGACTTCGTGCTCTATGCCGCTCGATGGTGGACGAAAGACAAAATGTTGCACTTGGACGCGGAAGGAATTTTGAGGTTTCAGAGTTGGGTACATTTTTTTACGTCTCATCTTTTTGCTCTGATATTCGCGAGAAATTATATGCCTGAAACCCCCTAATAACTGCGCAGGTTTTCTAATAATACCGTAGCAAATGTAGTACGTTCCGATTTTATGTTTCCAAAACACGGTAGATTTATTAAATCTGGGTGAGTCCACCCATACATGTACCGAATTATTTTTTTAAAGGAAGGAATTAAAATTCCAGCCAAAAAAAGCCCCTTAAAAAATACCTCTTCCGAACTTAAATCTGGGTGAGTCCACCCATACATGTACCGAATTATTTTTTAAAGGAAGGAATTAAAATTCCAGCCAAAAAAAGCCCCTTAAAAAATACCTCTTCCGAAACGGTGTCGCCACATCGGCTAGTCAGTGTCCCTGTCTAATCCGATTTACACAAGGTCCTCCGATACATCAAGTCATTCTGTCTCTTTTGTTGCAACTGTTAAGTCTCCGCAGTCTCTGTTTGCGATGCCGGCTTCCCGCGCACTGGAGGAAACCGACGACGGCGTCGTGACGTTAAACGCCGTCGTGAGTGACCCACATCTTCACGCGCTCTTTCTGCAGCATCTTTCCGCCACCAACAAGAAGGATTTTGCGCGTTTGCTCTTCCTGTACGTTCTGCAAGTACACATTTCTCTATAGTGTGTAATTTCTAACCGAATTTGTGCAATTTCTAAATGACAGAGTGAGTGTAGAAGAGTTTAAGAAGGTGTTCGCGTCGCCAAACAAACAATCGATAGATACAAGTGAAGGCGAAGACCCCGAAGCCCACCGCCGTCGATACGCCAGCAAAATCATCGCCAAGTTCATGAACCCCGACTCTTTTCTGGACATTGCATCTGAGAATTTGAAAATCCTTAACAAGTCGGTCGGCAGCTTTGGCAAACTATTGCGCAACGATCTGATGATGTACTCAGGTCTAGCGGCCAAGACGGATCTGTTCCAGGACGCTGAAATGGCGGTGAAAAAAGCTTTGCAGCCCAGTTTTAGACAATTTGCAGCCACTTCAGAATTCGCTGCGTTGGTGTCCAGTTCAAGACTGACGTACGTTGATATTTCGGACGACGAACAGCAAACGGGAGAGTCATCGCCTGCTTCAGTGTCGGAAGAGAATCTGGCATCTCCCTGTGATGCTGCGTCGGTCACTAGCACGCCACGTCACTCTTCTGTTCGAAGACTTCGATCAGTTACGACGCTTTTGACGCTGGAACGTGTTTTAGGTAACAGAAGATTGTGTAGTGTGTTTTGGGTCTTTCTCTTCAAGGAACGCACGCACGAACAATTGAGTTTGTGGATGGAATTCCGGTACCACTTACTCCCGATTCTCGATGACTTTATTAATGCGGCACAAGAGGATACCGAGGACGAAGATGAAAATCAAGAGTTGAATGACCAACAGAACGAGATTGAAGCTCAAAAAGCTGGAGAACTCATCGAACAGCTACTTGCAGTTGGCAGCCGAATTGCCTCCAAGTATCTGATAGCAAGTGCTAGTACACGTGTGACTTTCGTTGGTCAGGCTGAGCAGGAGCTGTTGCGAGACTATGAGTTTCGTGTGGCTTGCTGCCTTGAAGCAGGCAGTTTTTCGCTTGCTGATGCTGAAGTACTGCTCCAAACGGTAGAGCGTATTCAATCAGTTATCGAAGCTGACCTCAAGGTCAATCACTTTGTGCGTTTCATGGGAAGTGAATCGTTTAAGTCGCTGGTAGCGTCTTACCAGAGTCGCTTGCTAAGTCCATCTGGTGCGTCGCTCGCCGTCACGTCTGCGGCTGATGGCTCCAGTACAGCTTCTGACAGCAGCGTGACTACGCTTCAAGAACTCTTCCAGTGTATGAATGTGGCGTCACATCAACCACAACGGGTACGGAGTAAATCGTTTACACTAAGGGAGCTATTCCAAGGTCAACTTCGCGGTGAACCGCAGAGCAAGTCGCTCGTCAGCTCAGTCATGAGTTTCCGCCTGGATGTGAACGACCGATCACATCCAGAAATTATCAAGGAAGTACTACACACATTAGCGGATCCCAATAGTCACAGTGAGAGCAGTAGCGATCTGTATCACCACCACGCGATCCCAGACCATGTCGAGGCTTTTTTCCGCCCTGCTGGAGCTGATGTCGTGCGAGCCACAACTCGGCCAGAGCCTTCATTATTCCACATGACTATTGGAAACTCTGAGAAGGCATTCTATGGAGCATGTCTTACACGATATGTACCGCTTAATGACTCGAGCAAACTGGGTCCGTTAGAGCAAGTACTCCAAGAAACTGAAGGCCTCGAAGTGTATGTTCCAGTGGGAATATGCATAATTAGCCGGTACCCAATTCTTGACACTTTGAAGCAGCGTTTGGATTCCCTACATGCAGCTGTTCAGGATGACGATTCGTACCTCACAGACGTGAATTGGTTGCCTTCTGCAGCACAAATGGCCGGGTTGCTCAGTCCGTTCGACTTCGCTACTGCTACGACTTCTCAAGATGATGTGCCGTCGCTCTCGACACTGGACAATTATGTGGATTTCAGTATGGAGGAATTATTTACCTGCTTATCTGTCGAGCATGTAGTTGCATTGGTCACGTGCATGCTTTTGGAAAGACAAATCGTGCTACTAAGCTCTCGGTATTCGGTGCTTACTGCCGTGGGGGAGACGTTGAAGAGCTTAATTGCTCCGATGGAATGGAGTCATGTATTTGCACCTATCCTGCCCAAGAATATGCTCGAGTGTTTGCAATGTCCTACGCCATATCTCTTCGGTGTACATTCCAGCTACCGCGCTGAATTACGTGAGATGCTTGAACGTGAAGGATGTGGTGATGGAATTGTTGTAGTGGATCTCGATGCTGACACAATGAGTTTTCCCGGACGTCTTCAGCTCCCCGAAGCTGTTCGAAAGCCGCTTATCTCGCAGTTGCTTCAGCTGCTGAAGCCGAAGGTCTTTTTCAGCGACTTTGTTCCTATGCTGAGCAGTAGAAGAGATGCATCTCTTGTGCGTTGTTTCCCACAAGGTCATGTACGAATGTGCTTTCGAGAGGCGGTGGCAGCTTTACTTCGAACAGTTGAGGAGTTCCGCTTTGTGCTGTCGGATGATTTTGACTACGTTGTAGTGTTTGACCGGATAGCCTTCCTGCGCAGCCTGCCACCACGTGAACAATTCTTCTACCGCAGTTTCTTGGAAACGCAAGTCTTCTCGCATGAGATCGCCTCTGTCGGTATTTAAGCTCAAAGGAACACGCGCGTTGTAGTGTATAAAATGTTCAATGATAAAAAAATGCAAAAGAATAACTTACATTGCTGTTTGGATATTCTACATTGAAATGCAACACCAGATGCTCGCTACATGACTCCACAGGGTCCGTTCGTATGGTCCTGGGGTGGATTAGCCGTACGTAAGGAAGAGGATGTACTCCCACTTCTGGCAACCTCGCGGAATTCAAAGTTACGGCGGAGGTACCCGCGCAAGTGCCGATGCTCCTTCTTGAGCAAGACGATAGAACTGTCCAAAGACTGTTTTAGTGAAAGCAAGGCAGCGGCATCAGCAAGACCTGCAGGCTGATCCGTACCCAGCTCTGATTGGCACTGCTGTAGCTGTTCACAGGCAATTTGCACACGGAATGCAGCCTTGGAGACTCGGATTGCCGCAACGTACGCCGATGACCCCTTGAGCGAGTGCGATTCGCGTCGAGTAACCTGAATGTCGTTTTGCTCATAAGCTGCTACAATGCGCGACATGATTGCGTCGCAACTCACCGTGAACTTCTCCAGTAAGCTCAGGAACAGTTCTTCCTGGCCGCCACATTGCTCTACCCCCAGCGTGTAGTCCACAGGGTCACCCTCTGGAATCACAATGCTGACAGGGTTCGTTACGCGCACCGCTGCATCGCTTTCGGTGGTTGCGCTTACGTGGTCAATGCTAGGAGGGCCTCTGTTAGCAGGGCTACTGATGTTCAGCCGCTCTAGTATCTCTGCAATCGGATCTCCCCCGGAGCGTTCGTCTGAGCTCTTGTCCGAGTCGAACCGATGCAGACTCAGAGGCGCATTGTCGATGCGACCTCCATCAGTCACAGCTCTCGCACGAGCGCTCAAAACGTCGGAGCTGGCACTAGGTGACAGAGGCTGATGTGAAGAAGTTGACGGCGGCGCCGAATCCTTCTTGATACCTATAAAAGGCGGGTGGCTCCACAGCGTTGGGTTACTGTGAGAAGCCAGCTGGTCTACTGCTTCAGCACCATCCAGAGGTTGGTCTTTCATATTCGGCAAGGTAGCTGACGTCTTGTTGATTTCCTTCCAGTCAGGAATGCCAACAACACCGCCGCCTATGTCACGCTGCAGTGTCAGGAGGCCGCTGGAGCGCGTACTGTTTCCAATAGAAGAATTTAAGCTGAAGATGGACGTCGTTGGTACTCCAGTGCGCACTGTATGACCAACCTGGCGTCTGATAGCCATAGGGTCATCTAGCTCCAAATTCGAGATTGCGCGCGCAAGGTCAAGCTGTTGCATGTGGCGCGAGGCAGGGGCAAGTCGAGAGCCTGACTCTGACGGTGCACTAAAGAGATCGCTATCGCCACCTTCACTGTCAAAAGAAGGACGCGGGGTCGGTGACGCACTTGGATACACAATTGAAGCAATTTCCCCAGAGTCTCTTCCGCGATCCACAGCCGAAGCTTCAGGTAGAGAAGGAAGCAGGGATGCTGCTTCAGAACTGGGAGGATTGTATTTGGTGTTGTCATCCCGGACAGGAGTAGAGGACGCCTTCGCTTCGGTAGCCGTTTTTGGTCCGAGATACCGCACTCGCATCCATTGCCGGATGGCTTTCAGTAAACTGCTTTTCGAAATAGGCTTCACCATAAACTCGTCCATGCCTGCACTCAAGCATTTCTGTCGGTCTCCACTCATGGCATAGGCAGTCAGCCCGAGAACAGGGATTCGCGGCAAATTGTTTTCTAGCTCGAACTGGCGGATAGATCTCGTAGCCGTGTACCCATCCATGACGGGCATTTCACAGTCCATAAAAATCAGATCAAACTTGGTGGGGTCCTCTGAGTAAGCGTTTAATGCATCCCGCCCATTAACTTCCCACTGTAGAAGATGGTCTGCTTCCTGGAGGAAACACTTCACCACTTCCCAATTAAACTCATTATCTTCTGCCACCAAAATTCTTGCCTGGCTGGGGATTACAATCTTCGCATTGTTGGCAGCATTTAATGAGGCTGCGCTAGTAGCACTGTCGTTTGAATTAACGTTAGAAGTGTTCATGTTAGAAGGTTGTGTACCAGATCCGTCGGTTAGTAAGTCGTTCGCAGCGTAAAATCGACCCTTTGCATCGGCATCATCCAGCAAGCGAACAACCACTGTAAAGTAGAAGTTGCTACCGACATCCAATTCACTGTCAACACCAATTTGGCCATCCATAAGCTCTGCGAGTTGCTTACAAATTGCAAGACCCAAACCAGATCCTGTAGGGTTGTTTTGGCGCGTACGCTCCAGCTTTGTGAATAGCGAAAAAAGACGCATCTTCTCTTCAGCATCCATGCCGATACCAGTGTCAATAACTTGAAATAACAGTTTCTTGAACGCTTTTGGTAGCTCAGGGGTATACACAACACTACATGTTACCGTGATAGATCCGTCGTTAGTGAACTTAATAGCATTTGACAGCAAGTTCAACAGGACTTGACGCAGGCGTACAACATCGCCGATTGCAACTCTAGGCACATTTTCATCGCATTTCAATTCTAACTTGAGTCCACGTTCCCGGGCCTTAAACTTGAAGAATCGTTAGTGAACTTAATAGCATTTGATAGCAAGTTCAACAGGACTTGACGCAGGCGTACAACATCGCCGATTGCAACTCTGGGCACATTTTCATCGCATTTCAATTCTAACTTGAGTCCACGTTCCCGGGCCTTAAACTTGAAGATCTCAATTGAATAGTCCAGTAGCTCGTGCATTTGGAAGGGCGCCGCTGAAATCTCTAGGTGTCCAGCCTCGATTTTCGACAAATCCAGGATATCATTAATCAAATTAAGTAGAAGAGATCCAGACACATATGCCATGTGCACATATCGCTCCGGCGCTTTCTCGAGAGATTGTTCCTTGAGCAGTTCCAGCATGCCCAGCACACCATTTAAAGGCGTTCGCAACTCATGACTGAATGAGGCCAGGAAGTTCACCTTGGCAGTTTCCATGTGCTTCCGGGCGGTGTAGTCTTGTCCCACACCAATCACACCGCGAATATTACCGTGCATATCCTTTTTACTCGACGCGTTTACAAGGAGAAGCAAGAACACACCACGTTTCGTCGTCATAGGAAGTTCCATTTCACCGACGTCAATACCGATCAAAGCTTGATTCAGCAGTTGCCTAACTTGTTGTCTGCTCTCTGGCGTGATGAAAGTGTGTACCAATGAAAGGCCTAGTACATCAGACTTGTGAAACCCTGTAATTTCTTCGATTTTCTGATTCCATTCATTGATACTTCCAGTTGTATCAACTCCAAAGATTGGGGCGTTGGCAGTATCAATCAGGCGGAAATACTCGTGTTCTTGAGCAATGCGATCAGTTATGTCTTGGCCGATTCCGACTACACCAACAATCCTTCCATTTGAATCATACCGTGGTGTCGCATTCAACAAAATCTCAATTCTTGTACCCGGTCGTGTAATCAATGGGAACTCAAAATTCGCAGTTTCCTCTCCTCCAAGCGCCCGTGATAGCACCTCAGCAACGATCGGCCTGAACTCAGGTGAGATGAATGTCTCCACCAGATTTTCGCCCATAACCTCATCAATAGCGTAATTCGTAATCTGCGCAGCTTTCCTATTCCAAATGTTAACACACATATTGGCGTCAACGCCAAAAATTGGAGCGTT
>JAIKVB010001701.1:0-11318 GCA_024679045.1 Phytophthora brassicae
TACACTCGCGTATGGGATACACACGATTATTAGCCAATCACAAGAATGTAATTCAGATTTACAGTGCTCGACTTGTTGAGAGATACAGCAGTTTCAAGCCAGTAATTTTTGCAATTGCGGCAGCCCAGCCCTTGCCCATTTCTTCAATGGCGCGGGGGCCACCTCCAGGGCGTCCTCGCCTGCCGGGCGGTCAAGGAAGGTGGAAAACAAAGCGGTCCCTTACATCTTACACAGCGGCGACGAAGAAGGCTGTTGTGGAGCATCTAAGACTGCACTGCAATGTTCGTTTCACTATAGACACGTTCTTTCCTAGTCTAGTAACAGAAAAGTATCAAGGCAGACGTGTGCTAGTCCTCCGATGGGCCGCCAGTTTAGCACTATCGCCGCTACCTGTGCTTCTGTCGGCGGCGGGGAGAAGCGAAAAGCTCGCTCCACCGGGACTGCTACCATCTTGCCTTCAGATGTCGAGCTAGAGATCGTTGCTGCGGAGGTAGTGAGCGAGCTTATTAGTCTAGGGTGTATCGACAATCGCGTTGGTGAGATCCGACCTGATAGAGACTTTGATGTAGCCGAGATAGAGGAAGGTGGCTCAGATGAGGAGTTGCTAGAGTGCTCAGTTTAGTAATTTTAGTAAATACAGATGGTGGTCATGTGCCGATTCATTACCCGTGAAAAATTGGGCGCCCTGTATTTCAGCTCCGGTAGGGTGTGTCCCTCTACAAAACAAATTCGGTATTAAATAATAAATGTTATTGTGTATTTGTATTAGTACATGTACTACTACTGTAGTATTATACTATTAACACAGTAGCTGGTACAGGTACAAGCATTCGAAAACATAAGCGGGTTTCTTATATTATGAGCGTTCGAAAGCAAAGTATGTTTTCATCCCCGACTCTCGGATGGAACTCCGGCGCAAGTCCAGTCTCGTAAGACGAGGAATGTTTGCGGACCGAAGTCTTGGGAAGCTCCGATGTCAGCCAAACAAGTAGAAAGTCCTCTAATAGTGGACAGCAACCGGATGCCAATGTTTTGCACAGAGCGCGAAGTCCATTCTGGCTGAGGTGTTCACGAATACAGAACTGAGTTGCAACTTCTTCAAGTGAGCGCATTCGCTATAGAAATCACGGTACTTTCGCCATTATTCGCTTGGATCGGTGGTAATTCAGCAAAACCCCAAGCGTAGAGTGGAGTTGTTGCAAACCCATTTTTGGAGCAAATCGCTAAGTGCACAATGAGCAGGGTTGGGAGCAAATGGTCCATGAGCGCTTGCCAATTCGCCGTTTGCTGCAGTGACGGGGTTACACGTTGCACTTATTGCGCAACTTCGGCCGTGAGACGGACCACGCAAGTCGGTAACAGCATGGGTTGGCGCATCACTTCTTTGCCGTCCAAGAAGGATAGAGTGGCTCACCTCAATCTTATTGCGACTTCGCGAAAGCTGCAAAATACGGGTTACTATGGCTCGTTGCTCGAGTCTGTGGCTGGTGCTCTGCCATTGGTTCTGTTGATTTTGTACCGCGTTTTGGACTTTGAAGCGATCGATGCGTTTTGCGCTACAATGTTTGGGTCGGAGGCGCAGATCCCAATGCTGGGTGGTTGAGCCTGTTGGAGTCGAAGGCGGGGTCTGCATTTGTGCTGTTTGTTTAAGCTCAAATGTGGAATGACAAGCGTTGCAGCACTCGTTTTGCACTCTCGAGGCATTGAAGTCACCCCAGCTGCCACTTCGGAAGAGCTGTCTCCTTTTGTGGGACTTTTGCCAAATGATGGCACCATTTCGATAATCTAGTTAAACAATGATGACTTCGCCAAATGATGGCACTCTGCTATTTTTGATGGCACTCAGTTTAATACACCCTTACTGTTCGATTGTACTCGGCTCGTGGTTAGTACACGTGCGGACGTTGGAGCCGAACTTCACCACATGCAATACGTTTCTTTTGACTTCGGCCTCTTGTCACGGTTGGTACTGGTTCAAGTACAGGTGTCTTTCTGTGCCGACGATTGAGCCGGAAATTTGATGTTGTTAGCTTGCTCGACGTTGTAGAGATCGATGTAGTTTTTCACCAAGTAGCAGTCGTCGAAATACCCGTAGATGGTATGACTTAGTTTTAGTGAAGTGAGAACGGAGATCATGTGAACACATGGGATACCCATTTGGCGCATGAACGGGCATTAAAAGAACTGCTATGAACGAGCAGTCGGTCCCGCTAGTACAAACGTACACAGTTCGATCCTTCCCTTTGAGTGCACGACGCTGGATGACACGTTTACCTTTAGCCAGCACAAAGTTCTTTATGTGAAGTGTTGCAGCTTCCCTCGACTCAAACGCGAAGCGTTATCGGATCACGTTGGGCATCGGTTACAGAGAGTTCTTCCATGTTGAACAGTGGAACACGAAGAGCGAATTCTGAATGTGAGTCGTTGAGTCTCACTTTTAAATACATGTACCCTGCAACTCGAGTGCCATCAAAAATAGCAGTGCCATCATTTGGCGAAGTCATCATTGTTTGACTAGATTATTGAAATAGTGCCATCATTTGGCTTTGCAATTGACCCCGTAATAATCAGAGGGTCATCGATTTGAAGCTGCAAGTTTTACATATGGCGTTATTGTGAAAGTCACATGTTATATCCATTTTTTGTAAATCGATCGATTTATAGCCGATTTAGGACGGGGTTCAACACTAAGCTAAACATGATTTCATACCAAAACCCAGTGGCGCATTTGCAGCCATAACACGTAGTTGAATGTGCAGGCTGCGACCACCAAGTGTCATATTTACTGTGGAGCGTCCTCGACTTGTCCACATGTATCTCTTGCCTGTATGTACCAGTATAATCTGGCAGTATTACTTGGGTTCACTCGTCTACCGATGGAATCAATTCGGAAGTGTACGTGACATCCAAAACGCAGGTTCATAGTATTCCCAAATTTGTCGACGTAGTGCAACAACACTTTCTCCAATCTCACGTATGCTGCTGCCATCAACTGGGACTATACGAGTGACAAGTCGGTTAGTGTTTGTCAATGTGCCGGAGTTTTTTTTTACGTCTGCATCATAACTGGAACGACTCTACCGTCCAATCCAGTGTTACGCTGTACCACAGAACAAGGGGCTAGGAGACTCAAAGCACTGGCCTGATGGGACAGCTAAGAGTCCGGTGGATAAAGCAGGAATTGCTTCGACCACGATCGGTACTATTGTAGTGCTGCTACTGTACCAGTTGTAGCTGGTGGTGTCATGTCTGTATTGTACTGGCAACAGCGGCATTCACTCTGCATTACCGTAAACACATTATTAAGTACGTGTACATCGCTCCAGCAACCGATGAAACCCACCATCAAATTTTATATTGTCCGTAAAACCTAAAGTACTGGTCATATTGATACTGGAAGACCCGCAATGGAAATATCTCATTACTGACAATGCATTAACGCGCTTGTTGTTCAGGTAGCTCGGAGTTTCATCGCCACAGAATGGCCGACATCGCCAAGGGAAAAATGTACTGATCATTAATGCACGACACATTTTTGTCAATATATTTAATCTATTTATTAATAGCGTACAAGTACACCCAAAGCAGAACTTTGCGGCAGGATGGAGTTTGGCTGCTTGTGCTTCATATTGATATGATTCTGGCCATTGCATTAGCCTGGAAAGCTCACCACGCCATGTTGATCTCGACGCTTCTCGCAGCTTTAAAGCTAAGGTTAATTAACGGGCCGGTTCTTTAAAAAGGGCACATTAATTTTGTACCAAGATTTGTATTGCGGGAACCATACGCCGTATCGTAGGAACATAGCCTCGATTTTTTGGGTGACTTCCGATTTTCGTTTAAGTGTAGTGCAGCTCTGCGTTTAAGTTAGACGACGCAAATTGTTTTACCTAAACGAGGAAACACAGAGCGTTAAAGCAAAAAAAAGCTTTCCGCCATGCTTAGCGGAAATATTGATCTCTTTCTCCTGTAGTTGCTAAAATACTACAAAAGGAGTCGATGAGGTGGCAGATGCCACGTTACGTAGAGCTCGTACCAGAGGATATTCCCTTTACGTTTCGTGTACCAGCTATCGCATCAATGTAGCTGCGAACTAAAGGTACGATGGTGATTTACACCATCAACAACAACGAGTTAACGTTGAAAAGTTTTAAAGAATTACTTGGAAGCTTGACTACACACTAAATAATCCAGCAGAACCCGAAGCTGACAGGGACGTTCGAACTGCGCTAAAGAGCAAATTGCCACGACATGCCAGACGGTCAATCGTTTCTTGCATTTCGATCTTGGACAGTGGCAATGACGTGTGGTGAACATGCCAGACGGTCAATCGTTTCTTGCATTTCGATCTTGGACAGTGGCAATGACGTGTGGTGCAGCTTGAAAAAGTTACTTCTCGCCATCACCACTTCTGTCTTAGTTTGAAACTTCTTTGGGTTGTGAGGACATTGCACCTCATGCGTATACGTTTGTACCGTCAAAATGGATGTGAGATCTTGGCGCAACTTCTGCTGTGGTGAATACGGATGCAGATCGTCCTTGTCAACGCAGTCAATCGCTATAATACCGTATTCACGTCCACCAAACTCCTGGTCGTTCTCGTCAAAATGGCAGAAGATGACGTCGTTCGATTCAACTTGGTGTCCTCCTGGTGTGGATCTCAAGAAACGATGCTGCGAGACGTCCTGGTTGTCCAGTTCTTCCTCTTCACAAAGAGTGAGATCTCCTGTAGCTTCGGAAATCATGATTTCCATGTGAAACAGGTAAAACTTGAGCGTCTCGAACACTTCTTTTGCTGTGAATTTTCCTTCTAGTGGCATGACTACAAACTTCAAGACGCAATAGTCACCCAAAGGTGACACAAAAGAGCTTTGCTCGGAACTTGGGACACTCAGATCCATGAAGGCGGTGCGTTCGTGCATGAACCGACGGGCGTTTTGAAGCATTGTGGGTTTCATCTGAAGCAGCGTTTCGAGTCGCTTTTTCCTGTCTTCACGTAAATAAATGAAGTGATCGAATGGCAGTAATTTCTCCTGTCGACTGGTGAAGTCCGACAACGCCGAGTGAATTCGTGCTAGAGCGAATTGTTGCTTGTGTACTGTAACGCGAAGACACGAGTTGACAAGCTCCTGCTTTTGTGTTGAATTAATCTGATTGTTTACTTTAGCAGCCTGATGTTTGAGGTAGTCCACGTAAGCCTCAAGCGCCGGTAGCTCTTCTGAAAGTGCTTCAATCTCATTCTGAAATTTCAGAAAAGTAAGTATTTCTAATAACGTATGTAATCAATTAAATGTTTACCTTTCGTACAGTATACGTCCGTAGTTTGCGAGTGGAGGACTCTTTTTCCTCATCGTCGTCACTGCTGATCGATCGTTTTCTCTTGCTTAAAGTACTGGAATTGGTCGTTGGCGAAGGTGAACGCAACTCGGAGTTACTAAACTGGTCGTCAATGCTGCCTAAAAGCGTCGACAACTCATTAACTCCAAACGTTTGAAAGTGATTGTGTGTTGCCGAATCGTCCGGAGATACACGAATTAAAAAGTGGAGTTTCTGGGATTTGGTCACGTTGTGTTGCTCGATTGCTGGCATTTTGCAGAATGATGCAAAGGCGTATGAAAGAGGAAAAAAAATCTTCTGCAGTCAGTTTCTGCTTGGCTCCTTTGGTGCCCGTAATACTTCAATTGTGGCCAGCGCTTGACAAAAGTACGAGCTCCAGGGCATACCCTACTGCAATTCGAAAGGGCACGTGTTACTGTGCCCGACTGGAGTGGTCACATAATGTTTTAAGCTTCAAGTTTGTATGGACTGCTCATCACGCATCTTTTGCCCATCATCCTACAGGACCGATGTCGTTGCGGCTTTTAACTTTGCTTCGCAAAGGCAGTCGCTGCGCTCCTGCGATAAAAAGATTCTAATTCCTGGTGAGTACAGTGCTCGGCTCGCCGGAAAGCTCGGTGCTGGGCCCGCCTACGCAAATACCTCGCGGCCCTGCTTCGCGGGCACCCCGCGAGGGTTTGCTGTGGCTACGCACGCTCACAACCGCTCACCTCCGTTGGGCTTTTTATGTTCTTTTCACCCGCTCCCTTTCCAGCCGGGTACGATAGTCACTCTCATTCGAAAGTGGGATGTGAGTTGCAGTCTGAACACGGGGATGAGTATCTTCAGATCATGATGAGCTGGTGTTAATCACTCGTGACGCACAGCGAATCGGCACCTATGATGGGCCCCCAAAGTCGGAGGTGCAGTGCGTCACCACCAGGAAATGAGTTACCAGGAGTGGAGGGCAACGGACAGCACCCACACCTTCATTATCAGACATATATACTTACAGGTCAACTTTACTGGGAGGTAGGAACTTCCTACCTGTCAACGTAGGAAGCGAAGCTAGCTACACCGACGGACAGAATGCAACTGCCGACTAAAGTCAACGTAAAACGGGCGTGCAAGATAAACACACATATCTCATTGACCAATCAAATCACTCCAAATCTTGTCGACACTTCGTAAAATGGAGTCAGCCTCGACCCCCCCCCTCAAAGTCCACGTCAGTCAACAAAGCACTGCAGCCCCACTCGGAACCACCGCCAGCTGACTTGGCGCTGCACGGCGCAAGGAGCCTGCCATTGCGAGCCTCGTGGACGAGGTGTTTTCTTAGCCTAAGGCAAATCGTCAAAACAGCCTTTGTCAGTTTAAGTTACAGATTCCGCCATCTAATCCGTCCGAGGTACCACTCTCGTTGGTTTGTAAGGATATGCAGTATAGGAGGTGACATACAGACAGTAATCTAATCGTTCGAATTCAAACGTGCCTCGCCGATGCACCAGCAATGACCTCATGGACGCCTACGTCGCAGTCTACTCTGTTCTTCTTTGGCGCTACCGCTGAGACGCCGTCATCTCTAAACACAATCCCCGTATGCTGAAAGTAGCTCTTGATGGTAGCTGTCTTCTGCATCTCGTCCCAGATCTCGTCACACCACTTCGTTGCCTGGAGCTGTATGTCGTCGTAAGTGTTCTTCCCCAACTTCTTAACCGCTATAAAATTTATCGTAGACCCATTTGGGCTGCTTCCTCTGATACTGTAGCGCGCTTTAAACGTCTGTTAATGGCGATTTCCCGCTCTCTGCTTGAAATTCAAACGACCTATCAAAATACATAATATAAAATGGGTAGAGGTTATATCCGGACTGCGTGGATTAGATGGTATTATTAATAATAATAATACAAAATAGAGGGCTATTATTATTAATAATAGCCCTCTATTTTGTCGACTAATCATAGCCGTAACCATCTGTTCGTACATTTGAATTATCGAAACTAATAAAGTAAGTTATAGTGAATCAAAGGTACGAAGCAGATGCGTAATAACTGACAAATTTTTAAAATTTTCACAAAGCCGAGTACATTACTCGAGGAAACAGAAACGGCCTGCACTAAGGCCTGCACTAATGCCTTAACAGTAATAGAAGGTCTAAGTCAGCTCACTGCCTCCGCTAGCGGTACGACTGCGAAGGGAAAACGATTAGTGACGATAAAGCGCATAATTTCGGCGTTGGGGCCGACACAGTCACGAAAGCGCTTAAACTAACTATTAAAATGTAGCTGTCTCTTTCTAATACAGTACTGCGGCTATGTGAGGCTGACTCAGACAATGATATAGGAGACGGGTAGAATTCTAAATGCAAATAATGAATTACTTCTTGGCTTTCATGACGTCGGCGACTCACCACTTTGTTAATAGTTTTGGGTACAAATACAGGTTTCAATACCGAAATCGGCATATCACTTTTGAAGGGTGGTACACTGTACCGGCATGTGACCTGTCCACAGGTTTCAATACCGAAATCGGCATAGCACTTTTGAAGGGTGGTACACTGTACCGGCATGTGACCTGTCCACAATAAGCGGAGGATGCCGGTATATGCGCCATGGTTCACAACAATGGAATGAGTGGTCCAGCTCCGAAAGACCAGCAAGTGGTGGATTTTGTAAATAATTACAGACGCAATAACCCCAAGAACTCTATGGCACCAATGATTGAGCTTTGTGATGACAATTTGTATGAACAGCTAAATTTTACTACATGTCCAGACTCTGAAACGACTATTCTGTGTGATACACAGCGAGCATCCCAACCAGGATCCTCACAAAATGTAAGCCATTTAGGCGATGGATCTGAAGCCTATCTATTTCGTGTTGGCATGACATCTATCCGTCTTATACGAGACTATGTTTCTGTGCAAAGTCGCGTAGATTGTACTCAATTTTTCATATTGACAGCACGCATAGCATATTTATAAACGACTATGTGGTGTTTGCATTTGGATACTCAGATAGAGGCGGACATTTTTCCCGCTCGCATATTTTTGTACGTCCCAATAACGTGCTGTGGATGTTGGTTGGTTAAATCGGGTGTGCATGGATGCATGTGGGGCCGATTTTACACCACAATTTGTGATGATGGACACAGACAAAGCTCAATTTAAAGCCTGTTCAGCTGAATTACCACAATCTATAGTATTGATGTGCTGGTTTCACGTTTTATTGAACGTTTGGAAACATCCAAAATCAAAGCGCGTTAATTTGGATGACATTCTAGCTGTATTTCATGAAATGTACGACATGCACTATGCTACAGAGCCCTATTTCCATCTGTAAAAGCACGGGTGCTATCTAGGTGGAATGCAATTCCGCAGGGATCTCCAGCTCGCAAACTTACTGATCAAATATCTAAATTTTGGATCAATTCTACTCGATTTGCGCGTTGGCAAGCCTACTGGACACCCAGTCGATATGCTGCAACTAATAACCCTTTGGAACAGTACCATAGAAAAGTTAAGCGACAGTGTCCAGACGGACCGGCTATCCTAGTGAATTGATAAAGAATTTGAACGCAGCACGCATCGCGTATCTGAACTCAGATACACAGGTTAGCACAATTGCAGAAGCTGCTGGTCGACTGATGCATTCGTATCGCTTTATGTACAAACGGCTGTCTATCTGTGCAGAAAATTCCAACTGTAGGATCGTTGCCTGCCGAATTGTATCAGGTTATGCAACGCCTGCTGAACCTCGCCTCTTCTGAAAAGAAGGCACTAATGAACTCTAAAAGAAGGCACTAATGAACTCTATCAAGTCCGTTCATGCAAGACGCATGCAGACGGAAGGAATGCCAGAAGGTGGATGGATTGTAGATACGAGAAGTTTAGCGTGAACATGTGCGTACTACATGAAACATGCAATGTGCTGTCATATCGTGGCAGCTTGCATCCAAGGTGGTGTGCATTATGCGTACTACATGAAACATGCAATGTGCTGTCATATCGTGGCAGCTTGCATCCAAGGTGGTGTGCATTATCCGGGTGTCAACCATGGACGTAGAACGTTCGTTAGGGCATAACACAATCGACAAATTGTGGATTGGAATGAAGATTCGGTTTCTTCGGACACATCTGATGATTTGAGACCAGCATTTTACTTGACTACAGAACTGGATGTCTCAGTTGCCGACAACAATACAGCCGATTTATAGAGAGGGAGGCGAATAGACGTACAGCATCTCATCTCAGACCGCGCCTACTAGCCCATCACTTTCCACGATCAGTTGTGCATCTACCGTCGATTTGAACAACGACGACGAGCAACGGACAATAACGGCGCCTTCGGAACATCTCCAGCGCCGTCATTCATTACGCACAAGACGTCTTACGGAGCGCGCGGTGGAATCAAGACTTCAAAGCAGGAAGCGATCAAGGCGCTGAGTACTTGAACTGTAAGTCAGCCTGCATTTTGGATAATACTTTAATTAATAGCTTTGGCAAAATGTTTTATGTGGAACTTGCTGTCGTGAGCCATGGAAGTGTCTACTATTATGTCGATAGGGCCGCTGTACTACACCGATTTCGCTATGATTTTGCGAGCTTTGAGTCGCTATCGGCCGAGGACATGGTGAAAACTGAATGAGACAGAATAAAGCTCGGAGCGATTGTAATAGTGTTCGTGACGAGTGGAACAATTGGAGGGACAGCCCTCTTCACTGGTGTACAATTGCGTCTTCCAACTCGAGCGTCGAGACATTGATGCTTCGTGGTTTCAAGATACTAAGATTCTATCAGGTGGCGTACTTTCAGTGGCTTCGGTTGGTGTTCATGAACATCCAGCAACGCGTTTTGTTGTGTTAGTAAGGTCACCTCAAAAAGCCGAAGAATGAGCCTGCATCTGGACGACATTGACCTGTTGGCGTCAGCTGGTACACAACATGGACCGAAGAATGAGCCTGCATCTGGACGACATTGACCTGTTGGCGTCAGCTGGTACACAACATGGGCACCATCAACCCGTTTAAGTCTTGACTGTCCAGAAGACAATCAATCACATCATCAGTCCGTGTTGGAGATGTTGGAGCATGTTCTAATGGAATGACGTCTCTTCCAGTTCATTATCAAGTTATACATAGGAGATGTTGGAGCATGTTCTAATGGAATGACGTCTCTTCCAGTTCATTATCAAGTTATACATAAAAATTCAGTATCAACAGTTAACTTGGACTTAAAACGTCTATGTCTAGAGATATCACATCCGTTCTTCCAGTATCCGACGTTCGAGCGTCACTATATGCTTCACGATTGACCTCGTTATCTTCACTGTCTTGGGCGCAGCCGAGTGTTATCTGAGCAAGTCTCTCCATCATGTCCAGCGCGTCGGAATCCAGCGGGATACCGTAGTCTGAAAGCGTTTTGATAGCGGTATCCGTCTCATCATGTTCGCACAGTCGAGAGCGCCGTAAAATTAAGTACTTGGTCAGTGACGCAGGCCCGTGTTTCGCTGCTGAAGACAACACTTTGTCCCATTTACCGCGCTGCATCCACGCATCAAGAGCACTCGTGCCGCGTCCAGCATCGTCGTCTTCAGTGTTGAGTTTCGACTCCTTCTTCTCCGAGCCATGGTGAACCTTTACTTCTGCTGATGGAGTGTACGAGCTGCTAGTCATTTTAGCCTCTGCAGGATGGTGAGCTGCAGACCAAAGTCGCTAGCTTGTTGCGCATGCTAGTCATTTTAGCCTCTGCAGGATGGTGAGCTGCAGACCAAAGTCGCTAGCTTGTTGCGCTCGTTCAAGACGAGGAAGCAGCTCCGGAGCAATATGTTTACACTGTTTCTGGGTTGCAGTCCAGTTGTTCACGCGTAGATAGAATCCAGAGCTTAGTTCATCTTGTCAATCGACTGGAAATGCTCCGCGGCCGAGTCGAAGCGTGACACGGCTAACAAGCGCGACGCCACTTCCTCCACAATTGACTTGTTCAAAAGCTCCACTTTCAATAG
>JAIKVB010001702.1:0-11308 GCA_024679045.1 Phytophthora brassicae
TTGAACATGGGGTCGAAGGCGTGGCCTACGCGGTCACCATGAACGCCTGGCTGGTCGTACAAACGACAGAGCATACTCTACTGTCCTCTCACGATTGAAATGTGTTAGCAATGAGGTTGCAGGATTAAGCGCAGGAGTACTTGATTGGTCCCTACTTCTAGTTATAGGTGCCATCGTATAATAGCACCTATAGATAGTTCGCTTTTCAGGAGGGGTGTTCATGATTAATTCGAGCAGAACTTCGCGGTCGTAGCCTTTGCGGCCCGAGTTTCCCTTATATCTGCTAGATACATCGCCACTCTTGTCACCTGTGGCAATGGCCTCGGCATACCGCTCCCAAATCCGCTCAACTGTGTGCCTGTTTACGCCGAACATAGTGGCACAAGACGCTTTCGCGCCGTAGGGCAGTTCTCCGTCTAGACTAATCTTCAGCAGCTGCAACAAAATTGATTGCCGGGTTCGGTCGTAAAAGCTCTTCTTGCCCATGATTTGGGTGTCGTGGTCCCTGTCTTGTAGGCGTAGCGGGTCGAAACGAAAGTGAGCAGCTGGGACGAAAAGTTTGATGGAGTGCCACGTGTGAACCACTGAAGTCCTCGAGCAAATTAAGGTACGGTTCGAACGCTGTTGTTCAGCTCTTTTGATTGGTCTATCATTCGCTCAAATCCGACTCATATTGGATGCGGTATCGTAAATTTTGTCCAAATGTCCCTAATTTTATTGAACGGAGGAAGTATCTCCCAATTAGTCGGAGTGCCAACATTTGACACCAGCAATCATAACTTGACTTCTTTAATAGTGCCGGCATTTTGGAAAAGTCCACTGAACATCAAATGGGGATCTCATGGACATATTGATCTCATGATGAGATCAATATATCCACGAAATGGAGTCGTTAATTAGCACACATCTCATGGTAAAAAAAGCTATACGGACTGAGTCTAATCATAACTACCCACTTTCCCTTCCGACATGAATTCAATTCGAGTAGCTCCCGCTCGAGGCAGTTCAGCTAACACGCAAGTGACTTTATCCAGATGGGCTCATCATACCCCAGACGATAAATTACGTAAAGCAACGTCTCCTGGTGATGTCATTAATATTTTTTTTGATCGCAAATTGGCTGTACGTGAGCAGATTTTTGAACGAAATTTTCCGTTCTCCTTGGTGCGATTTTGTGTTGGACTTGTATCCCTCCTTTTACTCTTCTCCGACATTTTACGCTCAGGTCTCAGCGTCTCGAGCTTGCAAAATATGTACCCTGTACTACAACCGGATGAAGTTGTGAATTCTGGGACGTCCTGGAATTACCCCGTCTTTAAATCGACCAAGAGTGAAGCATCTGAGTGTGCTACTGAAGTGCGTGTTTGGAGTTACAAATTTGACACCACCTCTACTAGCTGGCGCGCATTTGCCAGGTTTTTACGAGTGCCAGAATTTCCAAAGTGCATTTTCTACCACGAACGCTGTCCCAGTCCGTCGATTTGTGGTGACGTGGCTTTCAAAATGATTGACGGTCTTGTAAATGCTGTTTCAGAGTTAAAAACGACTACAAAGCGCATTGCATTAACACATTCTGGTCCCATAAGCCTGAAACTACGAACCCAAGGTGAATTTATTGATCGGCTTCATCATTATTTCTTGCCGACATGGTTTGCTAACGTCAATTGGCGTGTTAATCAAGCACTGTACTATTCTCCAGAGCTACTTGGACGGACAAATCCTCTCCTAATATGTTTTCCAACACTTGGTGGGAACTCAAAAATACCATCATTCTGCCATGAACTATGGACGAACTTTAATCGGTCGTGTGCTGCTAACGACCACGAAGGAAAAAGTGTTGGGCTGCTGCATGTACATACTTTGGAACGAGTTCGTAAGATTCAAGCTCGATTTCCAGAACTTACTGTGGATTTGACACTATTGGAGAGTTTTGATGATCTTCAGATCTGTAAAGGCGGCTTATCGACTCTAGCTTTTCGATGGTCTGACGTGAGTACTATTATCCGCGCTCGTAATTGCACTACTACTGGAGAATTGACCTTATGTGAGACTTTGTATGTTGACGACTATCGTTACGAATCCGGATCAATGACTACCGATGTGGTTCAATGGTATCGAGTTATAGCTGCACTCCGAATAATCGGTCAGAGTTACTTTATTCTGCGAGGTGTTGGCTTAATGATGAGTTGCTACTACGTTCATTGCACTCCGAGAACGAAAGTCACCTTTTTGACAAAATTGCGTAAAGCTGCGTTCCTATTCATGAAAGTTCCAACACAGTGCATTGTCTATGGCAGTCCATTCCCAGTTGTCTGCTACGTATTTGCCCATTTACTGGATGTTTCTTTCACATACAAAGCACTCGAAAATAATTTAATCTCAGCCGATGGAACTATCAACTTTAAAGTCCAATCATTTATTTCTTACGCTGTTGTTCAGATGAGAAATGTGTGGGTTTATACACTAGCGTGGCATATTGTAGTATGCGCGTCAACTTTGCGCTGGATGGGACGCGATGTGCTGAACAATGGTATTGTAGGAGTACCTGAATTCCTCTTGAGTATGTTCTCAAGTATGACGTTAATTGCGCAGTATCGATCCCCATATTTTCGTTCATTCAAGCTGCTAAGTGTTATGGTACTTCCTAACAACTTAAGTCCAACCTGGGAAACAGTCAAATATCGATATAGCTTTGGACACAGAGGCAGAGGCAACACTTACCTTGGTGGAGTTATTGTCGACCTTAAATTCCTTCTTTGTCTGATTTTTGCTCTTAGTGTTTTTCTGGCAAGCCGGATGTTGTGGATACAATATTTGAATCGAGTGCATCACATTGATAAAAAGAAACTTTCCGAATGGGTTTTCCTCGCACCAACTCCAGTTCCATACTCGGCTGGAACGTTATGGCCCACAGTGAGCATGTGTGTACATTGGACAAGTGATTTTTTCTGTATTCAAGACACTCAACAACGAGAACAGAAACAGCAGAAATTACGCCTAAGAAGAAAGATAAAAGACGTCCAAGTAGCTCCTCTTCCATTTCCTTTTAATCAATCAACTTCAAACGATCGGAATGGAAATTACGAAGGGAAAAGTTTATCTATTCGGATGAGTGTGAGTACATTTCAGTCTATTCAACACCAAATGAAATGTCTTCATGGACGGTCAGATATTGTTGAGGCTAATGTGGCGTTCATGAATATTGTTCTGATGAGCGACCCTGTCGTGTATTTACGTTTGATTTTCCAAAGGAATCACTCGACCGAAATGGCTTTTTACCAGTCGCTCTCACGTCCACGTCAAATTTTACTACTACCTGTAGCAGTAGTTGGTGACCATAACGAATATTCTCGAGGTCTAAAGCTACTGAAATGTGTTCATGCTTCCGAACTCTCATGGGCAGAACTCGTTCAGTGCGGCTGACAAGGTATCACTTGTTTTTTAATTAAATGAAAAATTCGAAAACGTTGTACCTATAGCAATAATATACTACTGTAGTATAATATCATAGTAATAACCCATGTACCTATAACAATAATATACTGAAGTATAGTACTTCAAAGTATCATAGTAATAATCCATTCTTTTATTCATTTAGACGGTCGTTTCGTGCTATTTTAAGGCGATGCCAGAGTAAAAATAATAAGAATGTTATTTACAGCCAATGTTGCACAAAACTTCCTTCTGTGGGATTGTCCTATTCACATTGCTGTGAGATCTTGGGCACGCTCGATCAGCATCAACTCGTGGTTAGAGCGAGTACGCATTTTGCACGCTGTCTAAGTGGGTTTGGCAAAATGAAAACCTCTACATGTAGAAAAACCTCCCCATTAACAATCCTAATTGAAAGTACCCAGACTCGACAACCAGACACTCGTGAAAAAGTGTTCGAGCGACAATTTCCGTTCTCCTGGTCACGGTTTACTCTCGGAATGATTTCGCTCGGTCTGGTTTTTTCTGACATCCCACGCTCTGGTTTAGGGATTTCCAGTACGCGTATAATTTACCCTTCACTCCAGCCAGATGAAATGTTAGGCTTTGGTACATCTTGGAATTACTCGGTGTTTGAATCGAATAAAAGTGACGCCTTCAGTGGAAATAAAACTGCACGTGTATGGAGCTACAAATTTGACTCGACCTCCATTGTGTGGCGTGCGTTCGCAAGATTTCTGGCCGTGACGGCCTTCCCAGAATGTTTTTTCTACTCTAACGTGTGTCCACACTTGACTTTCGGTGGAGATGTTGCATTTAAAATGATTGATGCTCTCATAGATTCAATATCAAATGTAAAAAAGAGTAGGCGAAAAGGTACAGTAAATAGCGCAATACCTGTGCAGCTGACATTGCGAACCGAGAATGAGTATATCGACCGATTTCACCACTTGTTGCTGCCCACATGGTTTACAAATGTTAATTGGCGTACGAATCAGGCGCTATATTACCCTCCTGAGCTCCTATCTAAGAAAGATATGAATATTTGTTTCCCCTCGATTGGCAAGGGAGCAAATACACCCAGATTCTGCCAGGAACTTTGGATCAACTATAATAGATCTGGCCCTGACGCGAAAAATCGAAGTGTTGGGCTTTTATATACACATACTCTAGCACGTTTCCATGACATGCAAACCCGATTCCCAAATATGACAATAGATTTGACTTTCTTGGAGAGCCAAGAAGATGTGCAGGTATCTCGAGTTGGGCTAGGTTTACTCGGATACCGTCGATCAGATATAAGCACAATCATTCGCGCTCGACAGTGTACTACCGGTACTAAAACCAAGACAATTTCTTGTGAGACTATGTATGTGCAGGACTATCGCTACGAAACTGGATTAATATCCTCTGATGTTACCGATTGGTATCGGCTAGCGGCAGGACTGCGAATAATCGGACAGAGTTACTTTTGGCTTCGTGGATTTGGTTTAATGCTAAGCTGCTGCTTCGTTTTTGGCACAGTCAAGTGGGAAAATAAAGTGAAAATTCTGCAGTTATTTATGACGATGCCAAAGCAATGTGTCGTGTATGGTAGTCCATTTCCTGTGATGTGTTATGTTCTTGCTCACTTAATCGACGCTGCTTTCATGTACGAAATGCTTAAAAGCCGCTTCTTTACGCAGGCCGGAGTCGCGGACATTGATATACGCTCGTTTCTCTCGTACGCTGTGATCCAGATGCGAAATGTATGGGTTTTTGCCTTCATATGGCACCTCATTATGACGATTTCACAGTCATTGACTCACAACAACCGTTTAAGCAGGGGGATCATTGGTGTTCAAAGCTTATTTCTGAGTGCCATGTCTAGCCTTACAATTGCTGCTCAATATCGATCGTTAACTTTTCGCTGCAGTAAAATTTCTAAAATATTCAAGTTTCCAAGCACTATTGGCCGTTCGTGGGGGGTTGTTAAATATCAATACGGTTTCGTTCATCGAGGAAGAGGCAGTAGTTTACTCGGCGGAGTCTTTATTGATCTGAAATTCCTCATCTGTTTTGTATTTGGACTTTTGCTGGTGTGGATAATTCGTGCTTTTTATTTAAAAATCTCGAACCGAAAGCAAAGCGAAAGAAATTTGTACCATTCGAACTGGTTTGTTCTTGCAGCTACACCCGTTCCCTACTCAGCTGGAGTTCTGTGGCCAACTACAAGTATGTCTGTGTATTGGGCTAGTGGTCATTTTTGGATTCAAGACAAGGTAGAACGACAAACATTACAATTACAACACAGCAGGCAAAATTTCTCGCAGAAATTGTGTTCATTTCGATGGAGTAGCACAGATCGGGTAGTTGTGCCATTTATACCAAGTTTTAAAGTGTTACAAAAGCAATCAAACGATTATAATCGACGTGTTCAACGAAAAGTGAATACGCTACGTTTGATTCAACATCAGATGAAAACTCTCCACGAACGCTCGGAACAAGTTGAAGCAACTGTGACGTTTATGAACGCTATCCATTTGAGTGATCCACTGGTTTACTTGCACATTGTCCTCTGCAACGACCGCACGACGCAGTTGGGCTACTACCAATCGCTCTGGCGTCCGCACCAAGTCGTTCTTCTGCCTACACTGGTGGTCGGAGAGCAGAATGAGTACACAAGTGGTTTTAAACTACTTCGAAGAGTTCATGCTTCAGAACTTACGTGGTCGGAACTTGTACAATGCGGATAAATCGTTTTTATTTAACGTGAGCCTGAAAATTGTTGCTGGTGTGGTATTTTAATATTACGAAGTACTTCGAAGTACTTGATTGACTTGTTCGGTCAGACTGTGAGTTGTCACAGAGCTGTCGTCTAACTTATCAATATCAAAAGGAAAGAACGGTTTGTTTGAAGCCATTGCCGCAATCTACAGCTATTGGCACAGACCTATGACAAAGCTGGTGTTGGGCAGCATAAAGAACCGCCGGGACAGTGAGATAAATGATACTGAAGTACTACAGTATACGCATCTCTCTTTTTAGAATTTTGATTTAAAAAATTTTTTTGCTGTCTTTTTAGATTCTTCTCAGCTCTTCAATGGACCAAATTGCAACCACACAAACCTCAACAGTTTTAAACGTTCTACTTCCTTTCTTTTTTCTTTTTTAAAGTACTTTTTACATAGAAATAGGCTGTGATCTGGTAGAATATTGATTAATCACAGCCCGGGATGATCCAATATACACGGCTATGATGCAGAAGAACTGATAAATAATTGGATCATCATGGGGTATGTAAGAAATCGAGTTTTACCATGGATGCTACCAGGAAACCATTGCCTTGTCACCTAAATTCTGCCAAGTTCACTGCTTCACTCACTTTCGAAAACACTTCGAGCAGCACAAGAACCACCAAGTTGCAACTATGCAAACGACGCTCTCTATCGCCCTGTATCTCTTCGGTGCAGTTTTGGCAACTACCTTAGCTATCGAGCAAGAATCGATCAAGGGCACCTTCATTGGACCCTCGCAAGACATCGCTCAGGCCACACTCTGCCTTGAAGGACAATCAAGTTGTCGTGGCCTACGCAAACTCGAGGAAGATGACGAGGAAAAAGCAGCCGACAGCGACTTGGGGGAGAGCAGCGAAACTGGTTCTTTCACTCCCCTGAACGAGACAGCGGGGAACCCTGAGTTTGTCTGTTTTGGCAAGGGATTTAGTCGTTGCATGGGCTACTTCTGGCGTCGCCTGGAGGACGTTTTCGACGAGCATCGCCGTCTGGAGGTGACGGGCGACCGTGAAATGAACCACGTCGAGTGCGTCAAACAACCATGGGGACTTTCGTGCAACTGAGCGGGTGCAAAATGGTTTTCCGCAGTTGAGTCATGGGACAGTTCTGATCTCCCATGTAGGTCGTAAAATTCGGGTTCCTTTCAATACGAAGTTGACATTTTTCGGTCAGTTTCTAGCTTTTGTTACCTGTTGAGAATTGTGGCACAGACACTTAAATGGGGGTCAGAATTGTCCGAGTTTCAGCTGCATTTTCATTGATAAATCCCAGTTGTTGTTTCTTCTTTAAAAACAATTCAGCTGTACAGTACAGTACAGTACAAGTACTCCCAACCGCCTCATAAATCTCCAATTCTATCGTTTTAACGTGCATACAGTACAGTACAAGTACTCCCAACCGCCTCATAAATCTCCAATTCTATCGTTTTAACGTGCGCTGCTTTTCGGCATGGACGACAACCTTTTCATCACGAGATAATCCCTTCCGCTTGCGCACTGCCTCAATGTATCGTCTCACGTAGTTATGTTCGTACACACGCTCACCATAATCCTCGCGTTCTTCCTCAGTCTGGGGCTGGAAAAAAGGGTCCATGTCGATAATACTCCAGTGAGAAAAGATGAGTTGTGGATTGCTAGCAGCACCTGATGTTTGAATCAACAGGTCTGTCGCAAACCCGAAACTCTCCACCACTGGCAAGTGAGCTTTCACTGTAAACAGAGCTGTTCCATCAGAGAGCTCTTCTGAGTGAATATCACCACGTCGCTTTGAAATCACACTGTAAAGTTTGCCAAGTTGTTCGGCCTGACACTGTACAGTGCACTCGTAAACGGCCTCTACCAAGCGCACAGGTTGCTTCACAAAAGCCATCATACATGTGGTACGCATAATCGAAATCACTTGTCCGCTAAGAGGGCCATACTTGCTTGCATCACCCATTTCTTCCTCCGTCTCCTCGCTTTCTTTTTCATGAAAGATAACGTCCTCAATGACAAACGCAACTCCCCACACAGGTTCGTCACACATTGGACCAGCCGACGATGCCATCTGAAAGCCAGTCACAATGCTGTTTTCCAACTTTTTAATTTGCTCCAATTTCTCTGAACTTGAGTCTTCGACACAGCTTGACGGGAACAGACCGACACTTGCTTGATAACCCGGGATGTTGTTAATCAGCATGTTCGGACCCACTCGTCGAGGTCCACAACTCCAGATCTGGTCCAAAGACAGCGACTTTAAAAAGCTGTTGTCACTACCTTGAAGCGACTTCTCCAACTTGGTCTTGAATGCTACAATATCTTCAGCGGTAGCTTCAATTAGAGCAGTTGGTTCATTACCATCCGTTTCACTCCATGCCTTCCTGCTGAGAGCGACGCGTTTCAAAAGTGCTGCATTATCTTCCAAAAGTTTAGCTGTCTCAAGAGGTAGCGGGAGCGCTCGTAGTTTCACTGTAAGAGTTCCATCCGGAGTCATTCCCAGCGCCAGCTTCGGGTCTTTTACTGACACAGTTAGTTCAGATCCCTTGTCAGTAGAATCCGCTTTCGCAGTGTCTGGAGTGAGAAGGTCCTTAAACACAATATTCTCCTGGAAAGAAGAGATTGATCCGTCGACAATGCTTTCTCGAAATCCAACCAAAGGCTCGGACACCTGCACTGCAACCTTAGCGAAGCGTTCTTTTAAATCCTTAATACACCGTTCCAAATGAAGTTCTCCAAGTGCAACAATCACGTGTTCTCCCGTCTCTTGAACGTGGACTTCAACCGTCGGGTCGGATCGATACAACCGCTGTAGACCAGCCTCCAACGCTCCAAAGTTACGTGGATCTTCTGGTTCTACAGCAACACGGACAATGGGTTTCGCCTGATACGGCATTTTCGTCAATGAAGGGCAAGCCAAAGTGGATGACAGCGTGGCCGTCTTCAACACATGCTCCTGCAAACCGACAATCCCCACAATATTTCCAGCTGGGACACTATCGAGCTGGTGCAAGTCTCGTCCCATCATCATGTACGGCTTGATCAGGCCGCTGTCAATACGCGTAACATGCTTTACCGTAGCTGGATCGATCGTGTCGATGTCGACAGCCCCAAGAACACCTTGAAACTTTGGGTCCAGCACATACAGAGGCTGACCAGCCCGAAGAACACCAGAGTAGACACGACCCACACCCACATACACTTCGTCCGTCGGTGCGAATCCAGCCTGGCGATAGTCCGACAAGACATTGGCTTCGACTGAAATGACCTTGCAAATGTATATGACAAGTGGATCCTTTTCAGAGCTCTGACACGCCTGCAATGAGCGGAAAACCTGCGTATGCTGTGGTGACAGCTCCAATTGTTCCGGAGAAATGGTACACAGCTTCTCAGCACGTTTAACTTGCGCAGTCACGGGGCTTGGAAGGACACGCGTCACCATACGCAGCACCGCAGCAGATAAAGGTAGCCACTTGCGCATAACAGCTTGCGTTGCGCTCTTCCGGTCCGTCTGCTTAAGATCTCGCTCCGTGATGAGCTTGGCTACGCGAAGCTGACGCGTTAATTTGCGGAGCTTCTCCAAGTCCGTTTCGGACGCGACAGGGTCCGCCATGGTCGTGTATGTCGTCCAAATAAGCTCTAAAATGAAGGAGCAAAACATGGTCTGACTGTTAGCTGTAGGAGGCTTGGTGCTGATCTTCTTGGTTTTAGCAGGAGCAAAACATGGTCTGACTGTTAGCTGTAGGAGGCTTGGTGCTGATCTTCTTGGTTTTAGCGTTGTAGTAATGTTCACCCCATAGTGCTTGACGCATTACACGTGCTGACACATCCAGTTTCTTCCCGTACAAAGCTGCAAAGTAGCCAATACCAAAAGCCCATCCGTCTGTGAACATCCAGTTTCTTCCCGTACAAAGCTGCAAAGTAGCCAATACCAAAAGCCCATCCGTCTGTGGCGCTGGCAAAGATGACGTTGCCATTAACAGGCGAGAAGAGCAATTCATTCTCTCTCTGCTCCGTCTCATTAGAGAGTTCCTGATCGTCCACTTCTTCCTCAATACCGTCGTATTTTTCCAATGCATCCAAGCGGATCATGGAGCTTAGTACAGCGTTGGCTTGTTCCAAAATGCGGTTGAGTCTTTGAGCCGCTTCATTGGGCGAGAATTGCAGTTCTAGGATAAGTCGATCCATCTTGTTAATAACGAGACATGGTCGAATACCTTCTTTCCATGCTTGACGCAGTACAGCGTGTGTCTGAGCACACACTCCTTCCACAGCATCGATAAGCACCAAGGCGCCGTCGCAGAGCCGCACGGCGGTGGACACGTCAAAAGAAAAGTCCACGTGGCCTGGTGAGTCCACGAGATTAATAAGGAACTGCTGGTCAGGCTCGGGTGAATATACCAGTGAGATGGCGCTGGATTTCATGGTAATACCCCGTACTTGCTCCTCCTCCGTGTTGTCAAGGAAACGTACTTTACCAGCTAGTCGTTCCGAGATGAGGCCATTGGAAGAGACCAGACTGTCGCTAAGTGTTGTCTTGCCGTGGTCCACATGTGCCAGGATGCAGATGTTGCGGATACAGACTGTCGCTAAGTGTTGTCTTGCCGTGGTCCACATGTGCCAGGATGCAGATGTTGCGGATGTGCGCAGGCGCGTGCTGCAGCGACGCCAGCAGCTCCGGCGAAGCGCGTGTGGTCATGGCAAAAGGAAGACTGGACGGAGATATGACGTGGTATACATAAGTGAAAATGTGAGTGTAGGACTATTTTCTGAGTGATGGTTCTTGAAGGGCAGATACCATTTCTTATTCTGGAAGCGCTTGGCGTTCTGGCCATCGCATTGACATGTCTTGCGTGTTTTGTCCGCCGATGAGTCCGCATGTAGCTAGACCGTTGGTTTCAACTGCGGTGAGCCAGAGTTGTTGTAGGATCTCAGCTTCCACAAGCCGTTCACCAGGTTGTAAAAGTAGAGCCTCTACTGTAGAGGCATTGATTCAATTCGCACTAACGCGGCAAGGTAGAATTGTTTCAGGGTGAATAGGTCGATTCTTGTAGAGAAATCGTTTGCACAATTTCGCTTCGCTCATGGCGGGAAGGACGTTGGCAGAAAAAAGAGCTTTTCCCAAAA
>JAIKVB010001703.1:0-11278 GCA_024679045.1 Phytophthora brassicae
ACAATTATCTTTGGGGCCGACGTGACGCATCCCAGCCCGATGGATAAAACGCGTCCGTCGATTGCCGCGGTGACGGCGTCCATGGACCCGAACTTTATTCGCCATGCATCTGCAATTCGTGCACAGGGACATCGTGTGGAGCAGATTATGAACCTTAAGGACATGGTGGTAGATTTGATGAAGCAGTTCTTCCGTTCAACTCGTGGCAAACCGGATCGCATTGTGTTTTACCGAGATGGAGTCAGTGAGGGTCAGTTTCACATGGTTCTGAATCACGAGGTGACTGCTATCCGCGAGGCTTGTCAGACGTTGGAAGTGGGTTATTTGCCTCCGATTACGTTTGTGATTGTTCAAAAGCGCCACCACACGCGCTTGTTTCCCGACAGTGCGAAGAATGCCGATCGCAGTGGCAACGTCAAGGCGGGTACCGTTGTGGACACTGCAATTTGTCACCCAATCGAAAACGATTTCTACCTGATGAGTCACGCCGGACTGCAAGGCACGAGTCGCCCGACGCACTATCACGTGCTTCTGAACGAGATTGGCTTTACGGCGGACGAGCTGCAAGAGTCGCCCGACGCACTATCACGTGCTTCTGAACGAGATTGGCTTTACGGCGGACGAGCTGCAAACGCTTACGTACAAGTTGTGCTACACGTTCGCGCGGTGCACGCGCTCAGTGTCGATGGTGCCGTCGGCCTACTATTCGCACTTGGTGGCGTTCCGTGCGCGCTTCTTTCTAGTGGATGGTAGCGACACTGCCTCTACCAACTCCGGTTTCAGCGAGGCCGCCCCCGAAACGGACACACGCATGTATGACGTGCACCAAGCCATGAAAGGCGCCATGTACTTCGTGTAGATGGTGGTGGTGACAAGTGGTTGCTTTGCAGAGTTTGAGATCATATCGGACGGTGCCAAGTCTGACGAGCTCTCTAGCAACTGGCTGATGAGTTGTTTTCTCTATTTTCTTCTTATCAGCGGTGACGGTCATTCGTACCGCGAAGTGCATGTGCTCGGTGGAAAAGTTAAGATCGCAGTGTGAACGACACGCACTACATGCATCGTTCAGACAAAATGCGATCTTCAGGTGATAAGCTGATGATTGTTTTGGATCTTTTTCTAAGGCAAAAATGAAACGTAGTTCGAATGTTGATTTGAGTGTAAGTACGACGCCTAAGTTGTGATGTCTTTCCTGTTCTGTGCGAGTTCATTTGCATTTAAAGAAAGCAAGTTATGCGCACGTCGGTATTATGCAGGAGCAGCGACTTGGTGTCCACAGGCTCCACAAAAGGAGAATTCTATCCCCACCATAGCGCTGCACCCAGAACAAACGCGATCAGTCTTGTCAACATGGTTGCGTTCCAGCTCCCTCTCCGCAAACATCTTGAGCTCCGAAATGGCTGACGACAGACTCACACGCTGCTGCCAGTCGGGCTCCGTAAGTCTCTGCACGAGTACCCATTCATCGTCATCCAAGCCATCAGGACGAGGATAAGGTTCTCCTGAGAAAATCTTCTCCAAAATGGTATCATCGTCATCCAGTGCAAACGGAGGTTCGTCCGAAAAGGCCTCAATAATGCACATTCCAAATGAATAAACGTCGGAAGCGAACCGTGGGTTGTTGGCCTCGTCCGTCTCGCCCATTGGCATCAGACACTCTGTCGCTTTCCAACGTACCGTATCTGTCTGCGCCTTCTTGCTCAACCCCACAGATTGATTTCGAATGTACGAGAACCCAAAGTCGCAGATTTTGGCTTTATCATCTCCACCGATCACAATATTATTGCATTTCAAGTCTCCATGCACCACCTTTTCTGAGTGAATGTAGTCCAGTCCAACAGCCGCCTCATAGAACAGTCTCCAGATCTCGCTCTTGTCCTCCAAAAAGTAGTCGGCAAAGTTGCCGTGGATAGCGTCCTCACACACGAAGAAAGCTGGGGTGCTCACATGACACGCGCCGAAGAGCTCCACCACATGCGGATTATTGAGTTTTCTCCAGACCTCCACCTCTTTGAAAAAAGACTCCTTGGCCTGATCATCGTCCATCAGCAGTGACTTAATGACGACCTTGGCGCCTTTACCCCACGTTCCCCTCGTCACAGCTCCGTACGAACCGCAGTCAAAAGCTTCAGTCGAGTCGAACTCAACGTCGTCACTGCTGATGAACCACTCGGGAACAGAAGGTACTTTAGCGTTGGATGTGCGTGTGATCTTATTAAATGTGCGCTTCATCATGGCCAGCGCAGCCATCGAGTTCTCTTCTTTCTTGTGAGTCATCTCGAACTTGAGCATGGCCAGACTCTCCACTAAGTTCGTGTCTTTGCTCTGCATGTCGGCGGTGACGCGCTGCTGATCAGCCGCAATTTGTAGCAGCATCTGCTCCTGCTCGCGGCGGTCGGCGTCCCACTCACGCCGCCACTTAGCCATCTCCTGTACATGCACGAGGTTCAGCAGCTTGTACAGCTCGTCGATGTCTTCGTTGAAGCTGCGGATGGCGTCCACAGCCTTGCGGTTGCTAGCCAGACGCTTGATGAAGCCTTTTTTCGACTGTTTCTCCAGGAACTTGAGGAATTTGGCGATTGTGCTGCCAAAGAGAAACAAGACACGGTTCTGCCGCATGGTCTCGGCGTCCGAGATCTTGGTGAGCTCCTCGCTCACAAACGACAACCGCTTGAACACAGCCGAGCACATGGCCTCGTTCTCCTCCAACTCCTGACAGAGTGCCACAATTTGGCCTAGCACGTCTACGATGAGGCCACCGATGCCAGGCACTACAAATGTGGCGACGAGGGAACACACGCCTGACATTGTGAAAGGGTGGTGAATTGGGATATGACGGAACAGTGGGTGATATCTTATACCATTGGTACCGGTATTGTGACAGATACAGTTATTAATACCTGTGCTATATAACAGCGACCAATCATATTGCTCAAAATTTCCAATCAGGGCCGTTTGAATCGACCCTGACAAACTGCCGTCAAATCGCCCGAAGGACTTGAAATTCGTAAGCAGGCACCTATACGTACTTAACTGGATCATTAGTGTACGTTTTGGCTAGCTTGGCTTCGGTAAATAACTTACCATTTGTATGTACAGTACAGTACCCACCATTACCCCCCAAAGCGGGCAATATATCTCCAGTTTTGGCCTATCTTCAACTTCAGCATATAAGCGACAGGTAGGTAGGTATCTGATTGATATTAATACATTTTGACTGGTTTACTTGGACTAAAACCTACCTTTCATTTGGAGAAGTCTCCTGGGCATCCCAACGCGTTGCCTCCTGCATCCCAGCCACCAAAACAGCGAGCTTCCTTCACGACGTTGTAGAAGCTGGACGCCGCCAACGCTCTAGAGGCTACTGCAACTTGCACAGAGAGACACAGGAACATTAAGTTCACTCGGGCCAGCAGACTCGAGAGGTTCGAGCACCTTGTACAGTTGAAATACACACTTGTGGATTTCTGCATACAAAAAGCACAAACACAATCTCAGTAAGTGCAATGAATCACTTGTAGAAGCGCTTGTCACTCTCTGTGAACTTACTAGTACCATGTTCATTTGTCTGATCGATTGGTCAGAGCAGTTTGTAACCAACTCAATCGTCGTTGTGCAGATTTGTAGTTGGTGAAGGAGGTCGATGTAGTTACCGGTAGTGTAATACCCCGTACATTTGTCATTCCAGATGCGCCATCGCGATCACCACCCTCACGACCACTCTCGTTTGCGAGTCGTCCATGAGGGTCGTATGGATACGGGTCAACCTCTTCTATAGCTTGTGGATTTACATGGTCCAGTTGTTTCAGCGAGAACTGCTTACTCGTATCGGTTTGATCCGCGCTAACCTTTGATTTTCCCGCTTCAAGCTTTGCGTGAAGAACCTCTAAAATTTGCCACAAAAAAATGTGCATTTCCAGTGACAAATTTCCAGTGACAATACCAGCCAAAGCGTTGTGGGCGCACATTTGTGCAAATGTTGCACTTGTTAAACCTCTAAAATTTGCCACAAATGTGCATTTCCAGTGACAATACCAGCCAAAGCGTTGTGGGCGCACATTTGTGCAAATGTTGCACTTGTTTTCACTGGTACGGAATCCATGTTAGCCCCAACTCCACTTGAACCGTTCAACAGCAGTGGAGCATCAGCAAGCTGTGACCCATACAAACCTTGACAATCTTGATGAGCGCTGGATGATGTTGATGTGGTCGAGCAATAAAAGTAGGAGGCAAGACCGGTCACTATCCATACTATTCGCAAAAAATCCGTTAGTAGACCACATTTTTCATTATCGTTTGAACCATTCACGGTACTCATTGCTGTAGACCGAACACAATAGATAACTTGTTGCCAACTCAAAATATATGACCAACACTGTCTATTTGCCACGACGCCTTCTGCAGATTGATTGTGCTGGTACCTCACTACACACGCCACCGTCTCCGTGTCTACATAGCTCGAAGTTGACGTGTAATTCGTTTCGTGTCAGAAGAGCGCTTGCTGCGGATTTTTTTCAACCAAATTTTAAAGTCCTTTACGAAGTTGGGTGGTCTCCAAGAAATGAACCCAGGGAGCGGAAGGAACCCCCCACCTCCTCCACCCCCACTTCGTCTACTAGCCAGCTCGCGTGAAATTGTATTTCGGTCCACAGGTTGCGTGTGGGCGACGCTAGTGGCGGCAGTTGGTCCGGTAGTGCAGGTAGCCACGAGAACAATTGCAGCAAACAGCGTTACGAAGGATAAACGCATCGTATCTTAGTAACTTGGAGGAGGCTTGACTTGGCTTGAACAGTGTAAATTGTGAAATGCTGGTGGGATTGATGCTGGCGTTGACCAGCATTTCGCCTCCTGCTGGGTCACGCGCGTGAACATAGAGTGACGACTATTATCATCGATCCGTATCTCCTAACTGCTGTTTATCCTAAAGAACCGAGTGGCAGTAACCCTTTTACTGAAGCTTGTAAGGGTCAGTCTTATATCGGCCCTGAAGCGGGATGGGACCAATCAGCTGTCGAGTTTGCTGGCAGAATACCACTCTTGTGGAGGTGACACCCCTTCCAATCCCGCTGGGATGTAGGGTGCAAGCAGGCTTGAATAGTCTCCTTGGTGAGACGTTTACAAGGAGGCGTTGATTCAGCGACATTTTAGATGGCGCAAACAACCAACCTCTAAGGTACCGTGCCAATTTCGTGCCCACTTCAGAAACGTAAAATTCCAGGATTTAGAGCTCTCAGCCAATCAGAAGGTCCTGTCAGAGCGTCAACTACGAGACTGCAAAAGAGTACAGTACGGTACGTGCCACTTTGTTACGTAGGACGTCCCGCAGTCTACACATCACCCCGCAAGACACCCTGCAGACTCCATAGCTCAAAGAGAATCGAGCGCGCAAGGACGGCACGCGCTTCATGGAGCAATTAATTATTGATACAGTATCGTCAAATGTTTCTCGACAACGGAGAACAGGACGCACTGCGGCGTTTATGGGTGGTTTAAAGAATTCCCCACCCTGATACATGTATTCCTTTTGATAGAAAATCATATGCGTTGCCCTACCTCTGAGAGAGTGGCTACGCACACAGTAATTAAAAAGGGCAGTGAGAAGAGGGTGAACGGACGTAGCGTGTGCGAGCGCGCGTAGCCACAGCAAACCCGTGCGGGGTGCCCGCGAAGCACGGCCGCGCGGTATTTGCGGAGGCGGGCCCAGCGCCGAGCTCACGAGCGAACCGAGCCTTGCACTCGCCAGGAGTTAGAATTTTTTTATCGCAGGAGCGCAGCGACTACCTTTGCGAAGCAAAGACATTCCCTCGCACTACACCCGTCCTCGCGGGAAGGCCCATCCCTAAGATAAAATTAGTAACACCTTGTATTGACTTGATTTAAGTATGAGCCTCAAAAGCGCCCGGCTCAAGACTGTTTGCGTAGCCTCTGCCCTACCTCTGAGGTTCGATTTCCGGTGCGAAAAACGCCTTGTTTACCCTGGCCCAGTGTAAACAAGGCGTTTTTCGCCTCAAGCTGTTTGTCGAGAACCACTCAGCGAACTTTCTTAACATTTCTTAAGTGACAGTGTCTTGCACCGAGTGGCAGTAAAAGGTCACTGTTGGCACATTTGAGCGAGCAACGCAAGCAAAACACCGCGCGTTTTCGCAGTGTCACGGCAAGGAAGTGACAGAGGGTCCTCCACCTGAGCCGACAGCGTGAGCGCAAATAGTGAGGCCCTATTTTTTTTCGCGAGTGTAGCGGGCATACACATCCCTAGGATAGAGCATACAAACTTCCATATATTGGCAGTACAAACCAAGTTTCCATTCGGTGCAAGCAGTCTCTGTCTTCTTAAGTTGAGCTGCTCGAGAACTTGTTCACTGTGTAAAAGGAATGATACATGTAACCACAGTCTGAGCCACACGCTCTATGCTCAGGCATCGAGTGTACTGCGAGTTCGCTCAGCTTGACCAAGTAGGTGATATAGTACCGGTACTCATCGTCCGAGTCGTCGAGGCCTTCGAGCATATAGTTCGCTTCTGTAGCTTTGTTGGCCAAGTGATGTGATTGGTCAGCGGGTTTTAAAACTCGGCGAGAGGTCCTACCGGTGGCACCAAACGAGTTCGATGCAGACTTATCTTAAATTTTCAGGACTTTTAAAGCCTGATTAAGACTTCAGATACCGGTAAGTCCAACCGGTGGAGATGCTCTAAGGAATCCTTACTAAAGACCTGACAAACGCAGTTGTGATTGGCTGAAAAATGTTGAATGACGAGAGCTTGGCTAAAAAAACCTGTATTGGTGTGGGAAACGAAGTTTGGCGTTTGGGGTCACATGGTGAATGTGAGGCACCCGGCCGAGCAAAGCAAAGCTGCTTGACGACCACTTATCTCATGAGCCCCGCATCATGCGGGGCTCGGCTTGGCTGGTATATGTGTGTACTGTAATATACTTCGTAGTATAAACACTCCTTGCAGAAAATTTCTTCGCGTTTGAACTGCACTTAGAGGTTCATGTGCAAGAAAAACGTGAATGGTGTTCGAAGGACTATTACTAGTATAATATCAGCTGCAGAGAATGCCTACCTAGATGAAGATGAAGCAGCGGTAGTAGTACAAAACAACGGAGCAATCCTGGGCCTTGCGCGCCGACGTATACGTGAGTGTGGATAATTACTTTAGATGGAAGCGTCAGTCAAGTACGAGCAACAATTAATACCAGTACAACAGTCAACTACTAGTCTCACGCCAATTTCAGTGACCATTTTACTCCGTCCATTCAGCCTGCCAATGTACCAACGCCTAACTTATCCACATTTTCTTCCTCTTTCTTTTGTCTTGTAAAAACACAAAGAATGTCGTGTTGCCGGCTCTACCTACGGCTCCTCCAGTCGAAGTCGACGTTCATTTGTCTTGCGGCCGAAAGAACGCTTGACCCAATTCTTGAATCTTAGCACAGCTCTTCTAAAATACGGTGTGTCGCTTGGGTACATAAAACCAATGCTCACGTGTGTGCCGACCCCCCCTCCACCTCGTCTCCCACCGCTCGCTCGTTCCTCCACAGCAGGATTGAAGTCCGCGAGTTGGCGTGGGTTGTGCGCGGACACAATCGCAAGTTTAGTTGTCGACATCATTGACGGGTCTTCGATTACAGCTTCAGCGGTGATACTCGTCGCCACCAGGGCGGTCATGACGACCAGGACAAGGTGAGCGAGGCCCATAATGTCCAATTTTTTTCGTCGAATGTAGGGGAGCGGGAATTGAGAAATGGCGTTTAGATAGTGGCGGGCACGGCCAAAGAGGGTTCAATGACGACGTCCTTTTATGGGGTTTTGTCCCATGAACCCGCGGGCCGCAGAGGGTTGCATCTGGATTTGACACATGTGCTGTGCATGAAACCGTCTCGGGATGCAAGGTGAGATCGGCTAGTCCGTCTCATTTTGTGCCGTGGTAAAGTTTTTTTCCTCCATAATATACCTGGTAATCATGTACCTCAGAATTTGCAAGGTATTTAACAGGTTTAAGTAGCGAATCAAAGCTGAACTTACGTTTATGCTAACTTTGTGACGGCATGCATGCGGACACGACTGCAGACTTGAAAATGCAGTTCGCGACGATCATTGACCGGTATTGGTAGCATGTGTAGTACGTACACACAGGCGGTACATGTATACAGACCATCTTCATTTTGAAAGTGATACGTCTGCTCCTAGCTATTTAGAAAGGGTATTCTTAACTGTACCGTGCATATCAGTTTTCTCAGCGGTATCGGTACCTTCGGGTTCACTACCGGTACCGGTAATCACCACTGGGTCTGGCGATTCAGAGCGTTTAGATTACCACAATACCGGTAATGTGGCTGGCGTTATTATAATTCGGACCTGCTTTTTTTAACCTAAAAGGGACCTAAAACTGATCTAAAATTACTTAAAATGGTTGTTTTTTTCCTAAAAAGAGATAAATTCAAATCGTAAAGTACCTAAAAATGATATCAAAAAGCAGAAAAATCTGAATCAGGGCCAAAATATCAAAACTGAATAGTGTACTGTAAATGGAAAAATGTCATGTACAAACAGTTCCCTAACTATGCGCTTCGCGCAACCCCAAAACCCAAGTGGCTCACACGGCTCGCCTATCATACAACCATACATCGTAGGAGCACCTTAACGCTAGGTCCTGAGATTGCATCCGCGTGCTTCGCACACAGCCTCCAAACCACAGGCTGGCTCGCTTCGCTCGCATTGAAGCGTCGATGACATCAATCCTCTGAGTTCATACCACTCTAAACCTACTTTACACTACATTTAAGAGTCCGAGAATTACCTAAAACGGACCTAAACGAATTTTATATCAGAGTTTTTTAGGTATTTTTGTTCAGTTTTAGGTCCCTTTTTATAAATAAAATCTCCCGTCAATTCGGTATAAATGCGCCCTATCCCGCTTATAACAGCTGATCCAATGTCAATGCGACGGGACACCGGTATTAAAAAAATATATACTAATATTAATAATACATGGTACAGTACAGTATACAGGGGAACTGCAGACAGTTTCCACGACGAACGTTTAGATTTGAAACAGAGACAACAAATAATCTGTTTCGCTAACGCCTCGCTAAGGCTCAGTCTGATATCGTCCCAAAAGCTCAACGGGACCAATCAACGGTCGAGTTTGCGGGTCGACACCTTTCCTGAGGGCGACACCCCTTCTCATCCCACCGGGATATTGTGTGGCGCGGTACCGCCTTCCAGAGATACTGTATACTGCCAAATTTCTCGAATAACGGTAAGGCCATTAATAGAAGGGAGTACTAGGGGTACCGGTACAGGTAGGATTTCTGACCCAAGGGGATTTAGCAATGGCACGTGTTACTGTGCCCAACTCAAGTGGTCACATAATTTTTTAAGCTTCAAGATTGTATTAACTGCTCATCATGTCTCTTTTGCCCATCTTTCTCCAGGACCGATGTCATTGACATCTAATGGCTTTGCTTCGCAAAGGCAGTCGCTACGCTCCTGCGATAAAAAGATTTTTACGCACGCTCGCAACCGCTCTCCTCCGTTGGCCCTTTTATGTGTATTTCACCCGCTCATTTCCAGTTGGGTACAGTAACCACTCTCTTTAGCAATACCGGTACCGGTACCGTACTTTAGCTCTATTAATCGATTTGACGAATATCATCCAATCATTACCGATACAACAAGTCTCTCCGATTTCGCTCAAATGAAGCAGTTGGCGGTAACCCGGTCTACCACTCGTAAACCGCTCCCAAATATCGAACCGGTATACTATCGGTATATTATCAAATTTTACTTTTCTGATTGTCCATCATTCGTAAGCTCAATCTTGGAGTTTGTATGCTATCGTAACCAAAAATGCTTATTTTTGTCGAATAACGCCCATTATTGCGACCCAGCTGTACTTGGTTGGCATTTGTATAGAACATGCGAGGTAATGGTTTTTTTCAGAGTTCGTAAGCTAATTCGGTTATCTTAACTGACGCTCTCTTATTGGACAAAATTGTCAACTATTGTACAATTGACTGCGAGTCACAAACCAAAGAGAAACACATCGCCGCAACGGAATCCATTGGCAGGCTAGAATAGCCCATTCATTTGGATGGACATCCAGCAGAGGGCCTTCATCCGGCAGCGATTCATCCCCCGGCAGTTTTTGATTTTTTTTAAGGTGGAAGGCCTTGTTCTCTTTGAATATGGCGATGTCGTGCGTGGCTCCTGGCTCGTGCTGTGTGCAATTGATTGCGAACCCTCGTTTGTCCACAGATACTTCGACCTTCAACCCATACAGGTGGCGTTTCCGCTGTAGAACTTGCCGTTCTCACGGATACTACCGCCCGGACGCCAACTTTGCTAGAAGGCGACGTCCACTGCGTACAAGGCGCTCGGGTATTGTCAAACGTGTTGCCCCTTATATGGGCCCTGCGCATTGTCGCTTCGTCGCAGCGTTCCTCCACGTAGTCAACGTAGATTTTTGGGGCCAACATTTTAATAAACTTGGTGACGACGTCGGTGAAGGTCGTCGTTGCTAACCAAAAGCGCTTGGCATTACTGTCCCATGTCCCTCCCTCTTTCAACATCACTAGTGTCATGAAGAATGCGTCCTTGGGCATGACCTCCGATCGCCTACCTCGCCCTACGTTGTAATTCATTTGAACGTGTTCGCGTACAGTGATCCACAGCTGGTTGAACTCGCGTAGAGAGAAATCGGTCATGTCTTTGACTGCTACAGGACCACCAAGGTCCTTAAATGGGTCCATTATTGGAGTGTCGGTGTCTTCGTTATCAACCTCATGTAGAGGTGCGTTGGAGTATTGGTTGAGGTCTTGCTCCTGCTCAATACGACGTTCTTGTAGCTCTAATAGCACAGCTTCGACTCGCTCACGAGCCGATTGGCGGTTTCCGGATGCCCTACGCGGCATTTTGACTTAATCTTGTATGTAGACCCGAGAGAGACCAAGAAAATCGGCGAATGAATAAAACAATCGTTGAAAATCTGTAGCTCTCGGGAGAGATGAGCCAAATCGCAATCGGACATATCTCCCGAAATAGATTAGCCTTATCACGTTGATCAAGGGGTTTTCCGTTAGATCAAGTGCCTCGACATCTGTCTAAATTTTCCAGCGGGTTCATAACTAGACCCCTCGGGTTAACCCGGTTTTGCCAATTTTTCAGTCAACTCGACAAGAGGTCTAGTGTAGCCAATTCGACTAAGGTTCCTGATGTACGGCAAGTCGATCGTGTACACGATCTAGCGTTATCCTCCCCCTCTCATGAAAATCA
>JAIKVB010001704.1:0-11273 GCA_024679045.1 Phytophthora brassicae
AAGTTAGCGAGGATATACTTGAATAACTTAGCACTGGATTCTAATTCAGTTGAGGGTATCAATTTTACCCTGCCAAGTTTTTTAAATTGATATAACATTGCGTACTCGGTTCACTTGAGAGAAGACCACACCCACTGTAGAGGTCATAAGCACCGAAATGGCGTCGTTAAAAATAATCTCGCGTGTCGATGGGGGCGATGTTGTCGCGCAAACGAAGGGTCTGCTCTTCGTAAAAGGCTACTTCAGTAAGTGGTGTACTTCGAAGAACGTGACAGATTGGTTGGCTGTTGCGGTGCAGGGGAACGACCGTCACTCACCCTTTTTGTAGTCCCATCTCAAAGAGCAGAAACGGGACGATCTTATGCAGTCCCTTGTACCGAGTATGCTAAAACTGTCCCTGTACTGTACCGAGTATGCTAAAACTGTCCCTGTACATGTACCACCAAATAGTCGTCATGCAGCAGCTTTTACATCTAGATTCCAGGCCATCAGCTTCACGCGATCGAGGGGCGAGTGATTGGGCCAAGCTTATTTAACGCAGCGTATTTGCCCTTCCCTTCGTTGTCACCAGCGACCGTCAGCCGACTGATGACTGCTTTCGACGCGAAACGTTGCCTCACATACTCTTTCCCGTATCGGAATGCTGGTCTTTTGGTGTCGCGGGGTGTCGGAAATTCACTGCCCACTTTGCAATTTGCAGCACGCCCAGTCAAGACCTCCGACAACCACGCAAAGATGAGCGTCCACCTTCACTTCGTACTGCCGCTAAACACTCACAGCAACCTCAAGTACCTACACGATAAGGCTCAGGCTCACGCTGACAGCACCGATAAGAAGGACAGCCAAACCTTCACGTCTGCTGCCACCGCCAAACAACGAAGTGACTCATCCAGCTGCAAGCTTTCGCAGAAGATGAAGATGCTGTTTCAAGAAAAGAAATCAAAGCCCCAGTTGACACCGGGGGAGGAGGCGGAGCTGAAGGAGAGGAAGCGCTCGACCATGAGTCGGCTCTTTTGCTCTCATGCGTTTGCGCAAATGGGCCGCCGCTAGAAAAGAAAAGCAATTTCCAAGGCTCGTGCACTCTCCCTTTATTATCAGCCCACTCCAACCGAAAACTTGCTCGACAGGAAAGCAATAATATTGCTACATATTATGTAGACACCGAAAGAAAGTGATACCACAGTAATACTAAAGTATTGATTTAAAACAAAGAGAGTGGTTACTGTACCCAACTGGAAAAAGGCGGGTGAAAGACACATAAAAGGGCCAACGGAGGTGAGCGGTTGCGAGCATGCGTAGCCACAGCAAACCCGCGCGGGGTGCCCGCATAGCAGGGCCGCGAGGTATTTGCGTAGGCAAGCCCAGCACCGAGCTTTCCGGCAAGCCGAGCACTGTTCTCGTCAGGTATTAGAATCTTTTTATTGCCTTTGCGAAGCAAAGCCATTAGACGGCAATGACATCGGTCCTGAAGAAAGATGGGCAAAAGAGACGTGATGAGCAGTTAATACAAACTTGAAGCTTAAAAACATTATGTGACCACTTGAGTTGGGCACAGTAACACGTGCCTAAAACAAATGCACTGTTTCTGTACCGGTACCGAGACCGGTACGTATGTACGTGCGCCACACCAGTCTTTCGAAACCGGACTTATCTGAGCATCTGCAGTACCCCCTTCCTCACCTCCATTCCGCGCGCATTTTGAAAATTGGAAGGAACCCGCGCGCAGGGAGGTGCAACCAACCCGCATTCACTCTTCCTCCATGGTCGCCGCTGTGTCTCTGTCGGCTCCACGCACAGCTCGCACACCCACGCGCTCCACTCCCAGAGCCGCTTCCTCGTCCCGCGCTGCGCCGCGTCGTCGACCACGCAGCAGTTCGTCCAGCGGTCCACTCAAGGGCGTTGTAGCCGTGGTGGACGTGCGCGTGGGCGCAGATGCGCAAATCGACTGCAGTGATGTCGTAGCAAGAAAGTTGCGAGAATTGGGGGCGTCCACTGTCAAAAGAGTGACCCCAAAGCTTACGCACATTGTGCTGAGCCACTTTACACCCTTGTGGAAGACCAAGATTACCAAGTGGCAGGCCGGCGGCGGCTCCATGGCCGCTGCGGCCTTGCGATTTGAGCTTAAGATTGTGTCGCAGCTCTGGGTGAACGCGTGCTACGTGAGCAAACAGCGGATGGACGAGCGTCCGTTCTTCCCCGTGAGTCAGCAGATGGTCGATGAAAACGCGGCCAATCGCGTCAAGCCGAAGCTTAAAAGACGGCAGTCGATGGGTGCAGATGCGGATAATACTGTGGACACTGCAGAGAAGACAGGAATGGAAATTATAGAAGCAGAGAACCCACCGCCGTCGGAGCTTAAGGTTAGTAAGGTGGCAAATGGCAAGAAGAGGAAGCGACGAGCGCTTTCAATGGAACCTATGACGTCGGACGCGATTTTGAAGATGTTAGGGACGACGGAGGAGATTCAAGTAAGTACACCAAAGCAGCCTATATCCAAAACCGTAACATCGTCTGCGAAGCGGAGAAAGACTTTAAACGGACCACCGACAAAGCAGGACGAGGATGAGGTGACTGCCTCGCAGGTGAGCGGCATTGTGGCTGAAAGCGAGTCGGAAAACGAAAAGGAAGATGAGAGCAAGACGGAGGTGATTGAGATTATGGACAGCCAAGCGAGTCAGCTTTCGTCTTCATCGTTTGAGAAGAAGCTGGCCTTGGCTGCGGACACAGGCTCGAACACCACACCAACTAACAGTGGTTTTAGTGGTGGTACACCGGATGATGGTAGTACCACCACTAAGAAGGAGCCGACAGCACGGGAAATGCGACGCCACAACAGGACCTCACTTTCATATGGCAGTGGTTTAACGCTGAAAACAGGTATCTGGTCGTGTGCAGCATGTGGGTGCTCAAACCCTCGGACGCGCAGGTTTTGCACAGATTGCCATGCAACGAAGGGATCAGCTAAATCCCCAGGAACTGACAGTCTTGCTGGTACTTCGCCAGCGACTGCAGCAACAGTATCAGATTCACCCAAGACGCCAGCTTCGCCAGTTGCTGCTTCGTCAGCGCATACAACACCCAAGATAAAGACACCGACGCCGAAGAAAAGAACAAGTACCCCTGGCTCTCTTTCGAAAATGAAAACACCCTCATGCAGCTCATCAGTAGTGGAACGCACCCCACGATCCTTGACTCGTCCGACGGCAAGCTCTGCAGCTAAGATGCGAACACCAAGCCCCGCAGTATCTAGAATGACGCGATCATTATCGAGAGAAACGACGCCCGGCTCGGCTATCAGATCTAGAACCCAGAGTCCTGCTACTCGGAGCTCTATTACAGCATCTCAGAAAAAGCGCATTTCTCTGGCTAGTGCTTCAGTCTCGAAGGATGTGGTATTAAAAAAGTCTGCTGGGAAGAAAGCTCAGCGTAAACTGCCTACGACGACTGAGCCTTCTAGTGCGCTGAAGCTTTCGCAAAGCGCGGCCAACAAGCGTGCTCGACCGCCAGTTTCAAGCAGCATTCTAACAACCCCAGTTGTGAAAAAGGCACGGCGTGACAACAAGGAGAGTGTGGCTGACACCAAGTGCATGACAACGCCAGGATCAGTGTCGATGTTCCCGAGGAAGTATCGAGAAGTGAATTCTACTCCGATTCCGATGGCTTTGAGTTTCTCGAGCACAACAAGTCGAAAGACGCCAAGCAAGTCTCCACGGAACGTAATCGGTATCACCGGTGTAAGTCCAGAGACACGTGGAGTATTGCAGTGTGCAATCCACGCAATCGATGCCAATGTAGCCAATGAGTCCGGGCAGCGCAAGGCGAGAGTGGTCAAGAGTGCAGACTACTCATCTGGGGTAACGCATCTTATAGTGGGCAAGGAGACTAGACGCACCATTAAAGTGCTCTTTGCGATTGCACGTGGAGCTTGGATTGTTACGGAAGACTGGGCGTTCTCCTCTTTGGAGCAGGAACGTTGGCTACCGGAAGAAAACTTCGAGGTCGCGATGTTTGGAAACAAGTATTCGCGTGAGCACCCGGAATCTCGGCTGATTTTCAGCAATATGAAGTTTTTCGTTGGTCCAAACGTAGAGCCATCCCGTGAAATTCTCCAGTCTCTAATTCAAGTTGCAGGTGGAGAGGTGAGTTTTGTATATTCACTTCCATCTTGTTCAGCACTGACCGCTGTTTCATGGTGTAGATCTGCAAGCAAATATCAGTAGCCGACATTTGCATTTGTGGGGATAGCTCGGTATTCCGACGAGCTCAGCGAACAGGCGTTCGAGCTGTCACCTCAAAGGTACATTAAAGTGTTTGCCCATCGCTTTTAATCATTTTGCTAACAACTTCTTTTGCGATTTTACAGTGGGTGTTTGACTGCATCAGCTCGATGAAGATTGAAGAAGACGCCAAATATGTTTTTACAGACCCCATCGGCACACCCGCGAAGACACCTAAAAAAACTACATGTAGCCGAGCTGCAGGACTTGAAGCTCACTCCACCGTGCAGGAGTAAATTCGTCCTGATTAATATTCGCCCTATTGCGGCGGCCCCTAATTTGAATGTGCACGTTCTTTTGAGCCCAGATTTCGTAAAACGTTTCGTAGCTATGGTATGTGCTGTACAAGTCTGTGTGGTTTGATTGACCCTTCCTTCTTAATCAGTTCTCGAGTCAAAATGACCTTCTGCATTTGCTACAATTAGGCTTATCAAGAGCAGTTTTGGAAGGCAATTTCGCAGTATGAAATTTACGAGTAGCAATAGAAACAGAGTTATCACGATACTTAAGTACGCCAGCTCGTGGTAAATCCCATGATGTACGCTTACTAGTTCTGGATGGCAGGTTTAGGGGCTTCTGTTTCAGTGGCAGGGGCATCAGCCGATCCACTATCAGGGGACTCTTCATCATCATCGCCACTGGCAGCAGGAGGAGCAGGGGCAGCACCAGGAGCTGGAGGACGAGTATCAGCAGGAGGAGCAGGGGCAGCACCAGGAGCAGGAGCGGGAGTACCGGCAGGGACAGCACCAGGAGCAGGAGTACCGGCAGGGACAACAGCAGGAGCAGGAGTACCGGCAGGGACAACAGCAGGAGCAGGAGTACCAGCAGGAGCACCACTTCCACTAGCAGGAGATTCACTGCCACTTCCTCTGGTAGCAGGCGTCTCAGCGTCACTCGCACTGGCAGCAGGCGCCTTGGCATCACTTCCACTGGCAGCAGGCGTCTCGTCATCACTTCCACTAGCATCAGGCGCCTCGTCATCGCTTCCACTAGCATCAGGCGTCTTGCTTCCACTTCCTTTTTCAGAGGTCTCATTTTTACTGCCGCTTGCAGGGGTCTCTTTTCCACTACCACTGGAAGGAGTTTTCTTTCCACTACCGCTGGCATCAGCCGGAGCAGTCGATCCGCTTCCAGGTTTGTCGGTCGGAAGCTCGACGCTACCACTTCCCGAGTCTTTCGCAGAATCATCAGCAGGCGTCGTAGCTGTGGCGTTTCCGTCGCCGCATTCACCGTCAGAGAAGTCGACAGCCCAGAAATGCACGTACTTCTTAGTCTTGTCGAACGCGTACCCCGGTCCCATGACAGAGTGCTTGCTAAGTAGCGTGCTCTTGGCACTTGAAGACTTGACCCACGCCGCCACAATAGATGACGCTGATCGGTAGCCAGCGCCCACCACCTCCGTCACCGTGACAGCATCAAATCCCTGAGATTTCGCGCGGTCCTTGGGCAGCGTACCATCCGAGCCAGCGCTCTTAATGAAGTTGTTGTCGGCCATGTCGTTCGCTTGGATCTGCGCTGCGTCCATCAGCATTTCGTTGATGCACATGGCTTTCAGTCCGTCTTTCTTGCGTGCTGCATTGATCGAGTCCAACAGTTCCTGACGGAAGTTCACGGCCTGTAAACTGCGACCCACCACGTCTTCTCTGGATGCGCTCGCAGTGGCGACGAGGGCCACACTTGCGAGAATAAACATGCTGCGAATATTCACCATGGTAAGTGCCTGTGTTTGGGGTGTTGCTGGTTAGGGACAGAGCTTGTGACGCTCTGTGGACTGCGTTCTCGAGAAACTCTCAATTGCAGAATGAGCAGTAACACAACGAGTTCACGCTCCGGCAAAGCTGAGGATAAGCCAAGGATAGGGAAGAGCACCTTCCATGGACGGCCGAAGCAATACAAATGCATGGAGTGCTGTCGTAAAAGAGACTTCCCCATCGGAACCGCAGCAAAGAGAGCAAAGTGCCGAAAACCAGCTGATCCGTTTTTTAGTCTGGTACGATAGAGGTCTCTCTGCGATTCGATACCCCGTCTTATCCGATTAGGTACACAATATGTTTTAAGGCAGATTTTATGTCTTCTGGATATCATTTCGAAACCCTTGCTAATACAATATAGTTTTTCATGTGCTAATGGGAAGGGTTTTTGTACTATCTGTAGGTTACTGACTCTTGGCGCGAGGTCCGTCCTGCTAGAATTTTTTGGAGTGCAGCAATGCCCGATTTTCGTACAAAAACTAATGTCCACAAGGCTTTCAGGAGCGCATGACAACTTATTACTACGTACTGTATTATTAATAATAGTACTTCGTAGGTTTGAAAAAGAGAATAGGTTTCTCATCGATGCGAGCCAGCACCAACTTATTTACCAGTACCGAATTCCCTATGTCATGGTATACACCAAAGTGTACTTACATAGACCAGATCAGCTACGTCCTTTTTATTGAGCTGAATGAACTCTCTGACTTGCGCTACATTATGAACTGTATCGTCGAAGTCGTTATCTAAGCTAAAATCTTGATCAAATGATCTCGTACGCAGCACTGCGTCCAAAATGTCCAGGGCATCCTCGCTAAGAACGTACCCATCTTGCATATTTTGTTGCGTTTTCGGGCCTGTACGTCATAACATAGGTTGTATTAATACGTTCTTGCTTCCCACTAGCATTCTTATTGGCTAAATTAGTGCTGTATGCGATAACATATAGTATGCGATAACATAGGTACATGTAATTCGGTAAGAGCAACCTGAAAGTGGGGTGTTCGCCAACCACTTTCAGGCACATAAAGCGTCTGTCCTTGAGGAATTAAGTCTCCTTTCTCAAGTTTTCCCTGCTAGAAAACAATGTTGAACTGGTCTAATGCACACCATAGTTTTCGCGTGGTCACTTAAGTCTGTCCTCATTATACTAATAGCAAAGCCATGCTACAAATCTCGTTATTAACACAAAAGCAGCACAGCATAAGCGCGGCCAATGAACAATCGTCATGTGTAGCTGTACCATAATGCACCACGAGGTAAAATGGGCACTACATTATGAACAGTACGCAAGCGAGACACGACCACCAGCACCTCGCCGCCAAATGCACACCAGCATGTTGCTCAGCAACATATTATTGCAGCTTAGTCCCTCTTTTCTTTGGCATCATCTTTAGAGGCATCGATTGCGGACTTGACGATGGTAAAGACAGTCTTCACACGCTTGAACATGACTTGACCAGTGGACATCATGATCAGCAACATGAACACAATCAGCGCCCAGTACAAGTGCGATAGTGTGTGGCTCACTTGTCTGTACACAACAAAAAAGAATGAAAGCGTGAGTATAAGGACTTCATAACAAATAAAACAACATTGAAACCAGCCAGTAAGGGTAACGTACTTGCAGTCGTAAAGCGGGATATCGTAGCCGATATGTTCGTAGCAGAACAGATCCTGGGAGATGCGGAAGACCAGCAGCGCCAGTGCCAAACAGCCTGGAATCAGGTAAAACTCCAGGTTCTTGTAGGGATCACGCTCCGCATTAACCTCCAGGTAACGGTGATGCTCCTTTTCAATCTGGCCCACGAGTTCCTGGCGGTAGCGCATAATCTCACTGTTGCGACCCATACGTGCACCTTCATCAAACACGTCTGTGGCACCGTGGAGACATGCTTTGTGATGCTTTTCCAGCTCCTGTACAGGTACATACGCACACTTAGAGCCAGCCATTTTCTCCATCTCCCGTTTGTACGTGATCATCGCCTTGTCGCGTTGGTTCACATTGTTGGCCTCAGCCGTAGCCTCCAGCAGCGTCTTGGCCTCCGGGAAGATCGACGAATCACGGAAAAGTCCAGCGTACGTTTTAATGTACGTGAAAAGCTCGCGCGAGGTCACGGTAGTTCCATGAATCTTCTTAGGGAACAGGTGAGCAGGGTCGAAAAGATCATCCAGATACGCTGTCAGTAGTTCCAAGAAGCGAGTGTCAATAGCCTCCACGGACCCGTCGTACTCACGCTCAGTCACAGCGTGGCCCGGGTGAGGAAGCAAGAAACACGCCACCTTTTCAAAGCACGAACTGATCTGTTCACGGGTATCCGCCAAGTCCTTCTGCTTTCTAGACGACAGCAGCTCCACCATGTACTGCTTCATATCCTCGCGTTTCTCCACCAACGTCTGGGTACGAGAGAAGTCCTGCCAATCGCGTACCAAGAAGTCCAAGCGCTGAAACGGACGCGGCAGCTTGGACTCGTTATCGTCCTCCTTGTCTTCGTTCTCCTCTTTCTTCTCCTCATCTTTCTCACTCACCGAGGATTTGGCTTTCTCCAATTCTCGTGTAGAAGCTGTCGATGCCGCACGCTGCACTTGCAGCTTCTGATCGTCATTAATTGACGAGGATTTGTCTCCAAACAAAGCCATTCTACAAAAAAAACACCAATAATTAGTCCTTTTTTCTCTAAAAAAAAAGGTGCAATAACCTTCTTTACCGTCCGTATTCCGTGAACAGTGCCAAATGCTGCAAATTATCCTCCTGCACCCTCTTGTCCACATTGTAGATCTGGTACGAGCTCAGCAACGTGCTAAGTCCGAAGATACTGGCCGTCAGCATTTGCGACGTCTCCGAGTCAAACATACCCTGAGTATCAATTAAAAACACGGCAATGTCTTCTCCTGAGTGGCTTTTGCGGATAAAAGGCGTCTCCCACATCCAGATGCCTGTGGTATTGCGCTTCCTGCCAGCTCTCCATGAAAAACCCTTTTCCCCGTGAGTTTGTTCCACGTTGGAGTTTCCCTCGAGCTTCTCTTCTCCGCAGCCGGTGACTCCTTCCCTGACCCAAGCTTTCCAGACTTCCGAGGCCTCGTCATTGGCTCCGTCAGGCTTCAACATGCGGCCGTGGCTTGCGTGGCGCAAGTACCGCAGAAACAGGTCCAACACAAAGCTTTTGCCTGTGCGGAAAGCCCCCACAACCGAGAAAATGGCTACTTTCATGTCTTCCGGCACTTGATGGAAGATCTGACGCAGCGCCGTCTCGTCTAGGGTGAAGTTCGTACCTTCATCATTAATACTCACAATCTGTCGCGCCTTGGGAAGCTCCTTAACTGGCTCCAGACTCACGGGCGCCGGTGGGGGCATCGCGGCTACGGACGAGGGGGGCGAAGGTGGGGAGCTCATTAAAGGGAGCAGTTGATCTTGTTCTTCTGACGCGTTTTTGTGTATGACTTGATTGAGTCTCCGCAACGAAAAACACGCTGTGATTGGCTGAATAAAAGCTGGATGTGACGTGTGTAGAGAACATGGCTACAGTCTCCTCAGTTCGGCATCCACTTCTACCACGACGGCAGCCTTCTTCAGCAGCTCTTCTTTCTCCTTAAATGGCTACATTAAAGGCAATTTGATACTTCGAAGTATGAAAAAAAAAGATGTTAATTAAAAACTGTATCAAATGAATTATGTAAGTTTAGACAAGATATGCAAAGCTAGCTACAGTTCATAGCTAGGAAACGCCTGTGTTTTAAGCAGCGGTGGTGTTGGCTCCACTCTTCGTAAGGTGGCGGGCTGTAGACACTCGCTTAGTGCCACGTGGTGACGTGACTTCTGTCGTGATGACAGTAAAGTCTCCTTCGATCGTAATCTTGCGGGATGTAGTGGGGCCAGCAGTCGATTGAGTCCGCATGGGCGACGCGAAGCTCGCACTTTTTGCACTAGCCATTGTCCTCGTCTTGTTACTTGTCTCTGGGGATGAATACGCTGTGATCTTCATACCCTTGGTAGTCTGAGGCGATACAAAGCCAGCAGCAGAACTCATTGGGGATCCAAACAATTTGGTCGGAGAGCTCTGTGGGTACCGGTGCTTAAGCTGGCGACGTAGAGGCGAGTACGATGTACTAAGTCTGGCCGTCGACCCGCTTCGTGCTGGACTTGCTGCTGGGGTACTCGATCGAGAGGCTACTCCAGCACCAGGAGCACCTGTAATCAGCACCATATCGTCCGCAAACTTCATCATACCGGAGAACATGCGACTACGACGTAGTTGGCGCTGGTTGTTAAACCCTTGAATCATAGTGACTTGATGGAGCGTCTGCTGCTCCTCACTCAGGTTTAACAAGTAATCAGATACCTTCACACCCGGAGCACACACAAATCCAAGTTCCTGGAAGTACGCGATGAGAGACTCGCCAGTCCCGTGGAAAAGCACTTCGCCATTCTCCAGGATCAAAACATCCTCGTAGTATGCGCATTTCTTGGGTACAACCTGAAGCGCCGATAGCACAAACTCCACTTCCATTAAAGGAGTTCCATCTAGACCATTTCGGGCGTAACACACTTCGTCAATCAACAGTGTGCGCTGGAACTTGCCGACACCGAGACCAAGCTGCTGAACAGCCACGCCGGGGTAATGGAAGGACAGCGAGCGAGCAATCGTCCAGGTCGCACGCTTCTCTTCGTATGTGCCAACGTTAAAGAAACCATCCTCAAAGCTCACGAAATTCTGGTCGCAGAAGTCACGTGCAAAGTTGAGTAGTTCTTTCCTGGGCATCGACTTTGACAAGCTTCGGCCACGCTTCTGAACGTACGATACGAACTGAGGAAGCCAAGTCTTGACGAGCCGGCGATGCTGCATACGCCACAATGCGGAGCCTTTGCCTGTTCGCTCAGTCATCGAAGTCGATTTGTCTTCCCAAGCTGACGAATCGTAACTACGTCTTGAGCCATCCGTACCAATAACCGACGCGATACTGATTCTGCTGAGATCAGCTTCCCAGATCTCCTCGCGGGTCTCCGTCTCCAAGCTCGTGCTCGTCTCACCCGAAACGTTCTTCGTCACCGTCGTCGTCTGCACCTCGATCATGCGCTTCGGCACGCCGCTAGAAGTAATCACCTTACGGATCGTCGTGCGAACCGTCTTGGTGATCACGCTGCCGTTGTCTCCAACGGTGCGGAACACCTGGGTCTTTACGGTTGCGTCCTCGTCGGTATCCTCCTGGGTAGACGAACTCACCAAAGTCGCGTCCGAAGTGGACG
>JAIKVB010001705.1:0-11272 GCA_024679045.1 Phytophthora brassicae
AAGTCTTGAGCTCTTCCTGTTCAATTATTCCCCCAGGCTCACCTCGCACTATGAACAATAGTGGCAGTTTCTTCCCGTCTGCTCGGATTGTGCAGACGGCTGTTAGCCTTGCCGAATGTTTTTGCTCAGCCGTGATTGAGGCGGGGTTTTCCCTTTTCCGTGATGGCGGGCAGTCGAAATATATACCAGTCTCATCAGTATTGTATACTAAACTAGAATCCAACGTGCCATAACGCGTGTTGAAAGTCTTAGCGAACTCGTCGCGTACCACAACTAGGTCAATTAGTTTTTCCTATTAAATTAATGCAGCACACATCCACAATAAAAAATAAACCGTTAAATACCATATATAATACACGCACAATTAAATAGCAGATTACACGTTTTAATGGCACACCATACAATTGGGGAGCAACTTTACCTTGAGACCACTTGGCGTTCGCTGCACGAACCCGTGACGGTACGCAAAGTTGCGAAGGAGGCGAAGAAGGGAGTCGTGTGCAGTCACAATGTCCTTCTTATCTTTAATGTAGTCGGCAAGCCACTCAGAGTGAACGTCACGCACGAAGCTCGCCATCACCTTTGCGGTGAGCACTCCGGACTCCCTTCTAGTGTCCTTCATAAACGTTACTAGCTCGGTGGCAAAGGGTACCATCTCACGGCGCCCTGTCCCCCGCGACAGGCGCTTTTCGCTACCAATAAAGCCCTCAATGTCATCCTTTGCTCGACGCCAGTCGTTTAGCGTCCAGCGTGGGACCCCCTGCTGTCTTGAAGCCTCCCGTTGGCTGAGTCCTTTTACCGCCAGGAGTGCGTTGCGCTTGGCCTTGATACTGTAGTGCATTCGTCGCTTCTTCGGAGCAACACCCCCTCCCACAGCATCAGCAGGGTCCGGCGGATCGACGCTGTCCACGCTCGACGTGTTGTCCGGTACCCCCATTTTACCGACTGACAGCCTTAAATTACAAAATGGGTACATGGACATTATTGGTTAAAAAATTGAATAATTACTAGTTGTGATTGGTTCAAATTTCTCCGTTTGATTTGCTTTGGTGATTTGCTCGTGGCAGTTGCATTCCATCCGACGCTGTAGGCACCACACCTTGTCCAGAAAAAGGACAATTGAGCAGACCAGCCCTAAAAATGTGTTATGTTATCGGCAGGGATTGATAGTCACTCACTTTTCGGAGATTAAGTATTCAGATTAATCTGCGACTGGGAACTGAATATTCGTATACATATTCATTTGATCATATTCCGTCGAATGAATATGCATATCGATACCCATATTCGATGTACGCGATATATACGCGCGTTTGACGTGGCCCTACGTTTATGAAAATACTTGTGTATTGGTAAAATCATTGTTTAGCTGCTTCCTGGTGATTTACTAACCTACATTCTCTCTGAATGAGTATTTCGTGACCAAAATCGTCACCCGTTGTATCTTAATGAATATCTTTACCAGTAGAAGCGCTAAAATTACTGTCGGCTTTGCTACAGCTTTCTTTCTCCATCCTAGCAGTTTCTTTGTTGTTGTTTGTGCTTCATCAATAGCTGTTTTTCCGCGCGTTCATTAGCAGTGCGCGTGCGTAATTTACTCATGACATACTTTATCGCCGATAACTTATCGGCGATAAAGTATTAAGGTGATACATGAGACCGCGCAGGACACTTTCGGTCTTTGCGCCTAAGTTCGCGTTTAGGGTTATTATACCTACGTCCTAGCTGAGTGTCTTAGGGTTCATTTAAGCTATCGAACCGTTTCAGGTGTTAAATAGATCGGTCAGGACGGAAGTCAGCCCGAAGCAGGTCAGATCAGTTTTAAAAAAATGTATTTTTTTTTCATCTACTAGAACGTAAATTGGGGCGTAGAAGCTGTTTCTGCCCTCCATTTCCCCTAATTCGTAGTCTAAACGTGTCAAATCGATGATTCCCTTTCTAAAATATAAAAGATAAATCTTACCTTTTATTTACTAAAACATTTGTGTACACCACATCAAAATGAGCCTATTCTTTTATTTACTCAACAGCGTATTGCCTGCTCGCTCCTCGACACAGCGCTTCTCAAAGCAACTTAACCCGAGCACCGTCTCAATGTGCTCGGTCACCGCTCCGTCCAGCTTCACGTGGTCGTCTTGGTCATCGACACTGTCACCTGAAGATCCACTTGACTCGGCATATTTTTTCTTCCTCCGCGAGGCAGAGCGGTCATTCTGCTCCATAGTGCTAAACCTTGACTGGCCAGTAGATAAAAATAAGTATAAAAACCCGTCCCCCTTTTTCTCAAAAGTTCTTGTAAGTTCGAAAACAGACAGTTAAACTTCAAACGGTTGTATCTACGTTGTAATAAAATTAGACATTACGATTTTGTCCTGTGCGGCTAACGTTAGGTACCTGTACATGTACATGTCATATACATGTACAGGTACCTAACGTTAGCTAGAATGTGTAGTGGACTTGTAAGGATGGGAGGAAGCTTACATAGCCGCCGAGGCTGAGAAGACACCGTGTATGTTAACGTTGGAAGAGATGCAGGCGACGAAGCAGTATTCTGGATCACGTGTAAAGCATCATCTCGCTCGAATCGCGATGGTCACCGCCTCGTTCCATGGTACCTGCTCCATTTCTTTTGTTGAATTCTGATATTGTGAGTTCTACTCTAATTTTCCGAACGGGGCGGATTGAATCGACCCTGGCGAACCGCCGGCCAATCGACCAACCCATGATAATTCATACGTACATATGCATTTTAGTAGGGTTTCTTTTGTATCCTTCGTCAATAACCCATTCGACGGCAAGTAGGTTAAGGACGACACGGTCCCACGCCTCGCACACTCAGGCTATCAGCATGCGCACGCCTCATCGCGTTTTCTCTGAAAGTCACCGGGAACAGCGACAGTCGTTCCCTTTAGAGAATAGCCGCGCTTCCGGGTCATCCCTCTATTATCAAAGGAGACTTCGTCCAACAAAAACAAGATTCTGGTGACTCCAATCAATTGTACTTAGCTCCTGCATGAACCGAAGAATATCAAGTTCCTTGATGTGGATTGCTCTCCGTTCCAGCACCTTCCACGTCAAGCCTCCGTCGTGAATAATTCGCCAAACACTGGTCTTCGAGATGTCCATATTGTGCGCGCGTTTGAAGGCGGATTGAGCTTCATCGATGTATGCAAGGGGTCGGGCTTGATAGAAGTCAATCAGCCATTGACGGTGGGTGGCGCCAAATTTCTTGTCCGCTTTGATCCTAGCTCGCTCGAATGTCCCCGTCCTCTCATATACTTTGATCCAGTTGCCGATAGTTTTATCGGTCTTGTTGTACACGTGGGCTAGTTCTTGCTTGCTGTAGCCGAGGTTGTAGTATCCGTATAAGCAGTGAAATACGGTATTTGAGTGTACATGTTGCTTCGTCACAGCCTCTTCCATCGCGAATTGAACTCCACCAGGTACAGCACCAAGTCCAACACTGGCGAGAACCCCAAGCAATTCCACCGAGACAAACGAGAGAGTACACACTAGCGAGATCACCGCCACGACGACAGCAAGGGCACCAACAGTAACAAGATCCACGACGACGTGGAGAATCACAACAGCAGCGAGCGCATCGTCGGCAGCGAGTGCACCGTCAGCAGCAAGCGCAAAGTCAGCAGCGAGTGTCTTGGCAGCAGCGAGTGCACAGAACTCGAACACCGCTGCGTAATCCAGTACCAACGAGAGCTGTCTACACCAACGCAAGCCGCATCAGTACCATATCCGCTAGCTGACTGACATCAGCGCGAGAAGATTAGTACTCACCTTTAGCACAGCGACGCGTCCAGATAGCGGTAGAGCAAAATCAACGCCTGCGCGACCCACAGCGCAGGATGTTGGCAGGTTGGCAGAATGCGCACTCTGAAGTTGCCTCGAGTGCGCTCCTCGATGATAGGATAAAAAGTGAATCATGATATGGTTTTGACCAATGATATTTCTCTGGCGGTTTCTTGGCGGTTCCTCCGCTGCCGCCGAACCGACCCGATTCGGTAAATTTGGGCGGAATCCACAATACCGGTATCTGGATCAGTTGGATAATATCCTCTTTTTTCTCTACATAGTTCATATCCAACATACATGTAGTACTCTATGTATTATATATCTAGGGATTGCAGAGGTCAGATTGAGACCATAATCAGTTTTCTGTCCAAACCGACACCTATATACGACTGCAATACTATTGATTTAATATATCCATTTGATCTTGTTTATTTTATTCCTGAAGATCAAGAAAAAACCTATAGAGATTTCGTGCAAGCAAATCCCCACCCTTTCCCTTACATTTTTGTTAAAACAGTTTTTTTCACCTAGCCATTCCACTAAAATCCCTGGGATTTCACTTTTGTGTGGAATCTAAACCTCCACCTGCAAGCATTGGCTGAGGCTCGATCACAAATCTTTGTGATACTAGTTTCACAATCTAAACGGCAGCATCACATACCACCTGCAGGATGTCACCTCGTCCGACGGCATCCGAGCCGAAAGGGCAAAAACTTTACCGAGACCGACGACATCTTGCTGCTGAAGTAGGTGATCGCCGACGCGCCCTTTCGCCACGGTGGTGGCAAAGTTATGGACAAGTGGGGCACGTTAGCTGAGGTGCTGCTGAGATGTCCAGACTTCTCACGTGAAAGTCTTGCCGGTAAGACTGCTCAAAACCGTGCCACGCTTCTCATCGGTACGTCATTCAGCCTTATTTGTTTTTACTAACTAGTCTGGTTGACTGGTTCTCTTTTTACATGTACTACATATATGTAGATGCAGCCAAGAAGAAAAAAATCCAAGGAGCCTCGCCTGTCGGGCGTTGACGTTTCGTATTCCGAGCGTGAACAGCTTGCTGAGACGCTACTGGAGAGGATAGATGAGTACCGTCACGAGCGAGCGCTCAAGAAAGTAGCCGATGCGAAAAAAGAAGCGTCAGCTGAAACCGCAGGTGAAATGGTGCGGAAGCTGGCCGTAGAGCGCTTAAAGCGCCTGGCTAGTGATGCTACCGAGAGTCCTTCAAAAGGCACAAAATTGGCCAAGATCGTCAAAATGCTCGCCGAGTACAAGAAGAAAGAGCTGACTGCAAAAAAAAGGAATGGAGCTGACCGCCTGAAACTCGACGGGAGTGTCTTGAAGTAGAGCGTCTATGCCAACTCGATAACCAGCGTCTCGTAGAGGTGCTCGCGGTGTTAGCCAGAAAGTAGACGATTACGGATGAGATTCGTATAGCATAACAAAAGTATGTTCACTCTTGTATATTACGTTTCCAGGTTTATCAGAGTAGCAATGCTGCTCACTAACTGCCACACATGTTACCACGAAGGCAACCAAAGCAGTGAGTACTTTGACTTAGCACCACCGACACTCATCTAGTGTCGGTGGTGCTAAGTCACACGCATCTAGTGTCGGTGGTGCTAAGTCAAAGTACTCACTGCTTTGGTTGCCTTCGTGGTAACATGTGTGGCAGTTAGTGAGCAGCATTGCTACTCTGATAAACTTGCCAACGGGGCTGAGTCTGATCTTGAGTCCCTTTTTGAAGTCGACGAAGTCCCATAAGCTCTTCATGAGCTTGAAGTTCCATTCCACCGCCGTTCTGACAGCGCTCTTTTCTTTATTAAAAATGCGCTGATGGGTGGAAAGGAGCACATACTTGTAGCCCGTGACTACGTACTTACTAATGCTGTACGCAGGGTCACCAAAAATACACCGACCTTCGAAAATGGTGCCGTTCTGAGTAAAGTATCTCAGCAAGCCGCTTGCTGCAAACACGGTGGTGTCGTGTCGTCTGCCCTCATATGGCCCAAAGAAATGTATGCAGAGCCCATCAGGAGTAGTAAGACCTGTTGAAAATATCAATCCATGTTAGACTCGTTTGTTATATCCATCGTTAACATTTTACCGCACTGCAATTTACCTTGAAATACGAGGCAATGACAACGCTTATGACCACTGTACACATTGCGTTGTATGTTGACACCATCCCCCTTCGACTTGGGCCGGCAAATAGGGATTTTGGTGCCGTCAGGAAATGTGAACACCCCTTTCGCATGAGTTTTGGTTGAAATTGCAGTGCAGTATTGATTCATTCGGCGCTCTATCAACCGCTTTTAAAAATACTGTGTGTCTTTGTACCTCTCGTCTACATAGTCAACTGCTCACCACAACATTCACAGTTAGTTATCACACGTCGCATCTACAATTGCAAAACATCATAACGTACCCATGCACAGGAATATGCGGCACAAACTGCTCGTAAACCGCCCAAACTTGCTTGACATGTCGTGGAGCCGCCGGGGGAATGACAAATGAAAGAGCAGTATAGCGAGTGCTTCTAGTCGGTCGCATCGATCATTGCTTCTTGTAATAACTGTATTCGGCAAACAGAAGAAAGCTGCTAGCCTGCGCACGTGGATGTCGAAGCGGAAGTCCAGCTTCGCATAGGCATCTCCCAGGGTAATCAGATTAAAGCGAATAGCAGGAATTATTGGTCGTTCAGGAGCCGTTACAAGGCCACAGTACACTAGATCAACCCACAGCTCCTCCATGCCCATCGCCCAAAGCACGAGGAGAAGGTGGAGGGCTTCATCGTGGTTGAAGATCATGGGCCGCTTCGCCTGTCTTTTACTTGTGAACCACAACAATTCAATCAGACTACAGTATCACACAGCATCAAATTAATTTGTCTGCTACTGTAGATACGACAAGGGTAAGGCATAGAGCGAAATCTGAGCAGGAACTGCCTTACAGCAGCCTCAGATTTCGGCGGACAAGGGCGAGGCGGGGGCAAGGAACGGCACGAAATCTCTCTACTGTACTGCCGTTATATCAGCAGATAAACTCGATTTATGTTTTTTCTGGTTGGCAAAGGCAAACAGAAGATACCTCAGTCAGATCATCTGCAACGGACCGAATCGATGCATCAGGTAGGCGCGAGGGTCGGAGTAGTTGCCCTAAAGTGGGCATTATCTATATCCCCGACGTCTTGCCTGTCTTGAGCGAAGCAAAATTAGCGGTGCAGACGACAAACGGGATGCTAGTGTGCAATAAGGCATATAATACATGTATCTTACTGCGACGGCTATTTACACCTTTGTGTTACCGTATTCCTTCTGTGATTTCCGACTCGGCTCATTACTGTCAACTTTGACAGCCAATCACCGCGTTTTAAGAATAGATCCAAACCCCTATTGTGCAGACTGACAGATTCAGCGAGCAGCCAAACAATTGTTTTTTTTAGCAATCGACATGCCGCAGCACAAAGGGAAACCTCGGCTCAACGGGGAGAGCCCAAAAAGCTTAAGCACCGTCGCGGCAGCTTCTAATCGTCACAGACTGGAGGTCGCATATAATTTTATCCGCATTAAATATGTTTTGGTATTGGTACCAGAAATGCGTGAAGCTTTTATACCCTCGATTCGACAAGAATTTGACTGTCATTAATCACAGAAGAATACGGTAATACTCCACGGAGTACTCGGAACCTAGCGTTCTTGGTACATCTAGATTTTTGTTTTGCTAAGCTTTCAGTACCGGTAGTAAAATCTGTTGTGGTATTTAATACCACAACAAAATCCGTTTGGTCAGACACCGGTAATGTTAAACAGCACTTTAATATGTACTAAACTTACATTAAAATACATGTATGTAAGTTTAGTACATATTAAAGTGCTGGACAATATTACCGGTATCTGACCAATTGTATTTTAATAAGTCCAGCACTTTAATATGTCATATTCAAGTGCTGGACATATTAAAATACATACATATTAAAGTGCTGGACAATATTACCGGTGTCTGACCGGGTTTGTACTTGCGGAGAGACTTTTTGACGAAGTCACCGTGTAACGATAAATGCAGTATTATACATGAAGCTGTATTTCTTGCAGGTGGGTTACCATTTCGACCTGCGTACCAACTAAGATAATATTTTTACAACACGCACGCGCACTGTCATCATTTCTCCAATGATGATGTGTGAAACTGGATTCGGTGGTGGCTTGTTACTCAGACAACCTTCCGACATGGCCTTGTACTCAAAACTGGTATTGAAGTACGACCTGGCATAGCTTTTATATGCCTATAAGCTTCAGCCAACCTCCCCAATTCAATCTTGCGCTGGTGCACCAACCGCGGCTGCATTTTGGTCTGGTCAGGCTTTCGCCCCTTTTTTCAGCGAAAAACAGACGACGATCTAAGTGTAAAATTGAGCAACCTATTATTAATGGCACGTGTTGCTGTGCCCGACTGAGACAGGACCACTGCCCCCGATCGGTGCCCGATCACAGACGACGATCTAAGTGTAAAATTGAGCAACCTATTAATACCGATCAACCATAAACATTTTTTATTTTTGCATCCCAAGATTTAAGAATTCCACTATAGCCCCTCTCGGGCTGGTGCTTGGAGCACAAGTTATGCTTACTCTGTGAGGCGGGCCGCTTGCAGCCTTCCGACGCGCAGCGCTTGCCGCCGCCATGCGTCCAGCACAGTCCCTTAGAGATGGCCGTCTTCTGGCAGGTGGTCGCCGAGCACTTGGTACCGCCGCCGTGCGACCAACACAACCCACGAGACTTGGTGCCGCGCGAACACCCTTTTACAGTGCACAATGTGGAACCGCCGTGCTTCCAGCAGAGTCCGTGGTGCTTGGCGCTGGCCGAGCAGTCCGTCTTAGAGCACGACTTACCGCCTCCGTGGCGAAAGCAGAGGCCTCGGTCGATGATATAGTTGAAACAGGTCTCGATGCTGCACTGGCGCGCCGCGCGTTTTTTGTTGGTGGAAAGAGCGCGCGCGTTGCGTTTGCGCTGTCTGTGCGACGATTGTAGAGTCGACTCTGAGCTGGAGATATCCTTGTGAGACAGCAGCGCGTTGCAGTCGTCCAGGATGAAAGCTAGTGAGAACTTGGGCGAGCTGGACGCGGACAGGTCCGTGTGGTTGCCCGTGGCGAAGTTGGTAAGCACAGTGAGTGAGGGTAGCTCGAGACTACCGGTAGTCATGACGTCTGCGTTTGTGATGGAAAATCGCGGAGTGTGGTCGGTCTCACGTGGTGAGTTTTTTTGCTGTCAGGATGGCGCGTTGGGGTACTGTCTAACGCCATGATCTGGCTTATCAATCGAAGATGTGGACATGCTGCTCTACGAACAGCGCAACATATCCCCTGTGTCCCACTCTGCCAGATTAACATGAGACGGGCCACGTAGGCGACGGAAGACTGGATCCACTACATGTATACAATTAATTAGCGTTCGTCGGGCGCTATTGCATGCAGGGGTGACGAACCATGTGCAAGCTGAGAGCGGGTTTGGCTTGAAGCCGCGCGCAGAAGATATTGAGAAATAAAGTTAGCAACAGGCTCTCGGCTGCGAATGTATCCAAGTACATGCACAACACACACCCAAGCTGCAAATCAGAATACAGATCATCCTGTCCTAACTGATAGTTGCCGTTGCTTCAGTTGATATCAAGTATAGCAGGATTATCAATTAGTGAAGTAATACACCTCGATTAAGCATATTATACTTGGTGCGTTTCGACCTTATTGCTTAAACCCGCTCGGGTCCGAGCCAAATGAGACTATAACAGAAGATATTGTTGCCAAGACGCCAATCTAGATTATATAGGCAAAACGTGTCTTGATCGATCATTTTGTGAGTCTTTACACTATATTTCACCCCCTTTTAAGTATCAAGTTTGGCCCAATTTGGTATCAAATATAGCAGCAGACAGGAATATCAAGGTTTTGTATGCTTTTGACTGGGAACCGAGTCGGTGGATACCATCAATATCAAATATAGCAGGATATCATGTAAAGGAGGGATCATTTAGGACAGGATGATCTGTATACGTTTAAATTGCAGGATTGTTACTCCAGTGTTGTTTGCGTCGGGGTCGGGTTGGACTCCGTCGTCCGTCGTCGCTTAAGTGGACACTGCAGCCTATCAAGCTATTAATAGACAGCAGGTGTGTACATGTAACTAATGGACGCCTACCACAAATAGCCTATGCGGGTGTCTTATTTGCAGCAGATATACCAGGGCATATCGGGGAATATCGCGAGAAAACGGTACATGTATCACGAGACTCCCCTACCCCTATATTTATGTAGTGTAGCCCAGAGCTCGCAAAAGGTAGCTATCGGGTACTCGTACCCAGCCGCCATTTCTTTTTCGTAGACTTCGGGTACCCGTACCCAGCCGTTATTTTCGCTTTGTAGACTTCGGGTACCTGTACCCAGCCGCAATTTTTGTTTTGTAGATTTTGGGTACCCGTACCCACCCAAGTCATATTTTCGGGCACCCGTACCCACCCATGTAATATTTTTGTTGAACTGGACTTGTGTTGTGGAAGGCAAATGCCGAAGTGAGATTGGTATCAGTTTAAATGCTGCTCCCGTTTTCCTGCTGCTCCCGTTTTCGTACTACCCCGTGTTGTATCTGGTGCTTTCAATCGCCATGTTTACATTTCCGCAACTACTGACTCGGTTTTAGTATGCCAGCCCCGTGATCGATGGAACAACCACGGACACTCTCCTGTCCGCGATCGATGGAATAATCACGAATTTAATTAATCGGGTGGCCGTACCCGGCCGACCTTTCATTCCAATTGGTTTCGGGTGGCCGTACCCAGCCTACCTTCTATTCAAATAGGTTTCGGGTGGCCGTACCCAGCCGACCTTTCGTTAAAATAGGTTTCGGGTGGCCGAAATCCACCCATGGGTACGGATGTCGGGTAAATTTCGGGTACGGTTACCCGATTGCGAGCTCTGGTGTAGCCATCATAAACATAAGTGTATTATTTATGTTGATAATTCCTCAGCTGGAACGAACTTCAGCAACCCGAAGCGCGAAACGACAGATTTTTGCTTCACGGTTACAAGTGCCCTTTGCTCCGAACCTCAAACGTCCGTTTTTTCATCTTCCTTTGAAAAACCTAAGGAACGTGCGAAGCAATTTGACAGTTCAGGTTTTTCAGGTTCGTTGCTGAGCTCTCGCGAATGGCCACGCTCGCGAAGATTTCACTCATGAGTCACTTTCTCCGTTTGCTATTGGGTAATAATTGCGGATACCCTCGCGTCTTTCCTTTGCTTAAGTCCGCACGTTACATAGGACCTATTCGCCTTCACAGGCGCAAGTTGCACAAGTTCTCGAGTTGGCGAAAGGCGCTAGGATAGCCCTGGCAGGAGTTGTGCTTGCCTTGTTCAGACGTGCATCGTCAACCTTTGTCGTTAATCCATCACGAATACCTTCTGAATTCGCTGCGGCTT
>JAIKVB010001706.1:0-11268 GCA_024679045.1 Phytophthora brassicae
CTTTGCATTTTTCAAGAGAACACCCATGCTTGACACCTTGGTGTGGGTTTTACAGAGGCGTTGTTGTGATTACCAACATTTAAGGTGGTGACCCACTTTAATGTGCCAACACTGCACTGTTGGGTGCCAGTAACGCGTCCTCGGGGCAATACGGTAGCTGCATTACATAAAGATCAGAACTCTTTTCATCTTTGACACGTTAACCATTTTCATTTGTTCTGTGCATATTTCAGTTCGAGGTACATATCCGGATAAGCTATAGCCACCATGGCCAGGTGAAAGTTTTGTGGCAGCGATTTAACCTTAGCTCGACCAGTGGGACATACTTTAACCAAATTCATTTTCATAGAAAGTACAAGTCAATACATGTAGTCGAGATCCGCTTCACTTTCTAAAGCCACTAATGTTGGAGGAAAGGCTTACCATGGTATTACCAAATTACCGGTATTATTTTAATAACTCCTACTTACCACGTTATTAATAGTAGCGGAATTACCGTTTTGGTGTGGCAGAAAAAAAAATACTTTAAAAAACACTTAAAATTGAAGGTTGGGCGATCTTTGCCGACATTTCTACCTGCTGGTTTAAACAAGGCAAACTACAACGAAGCTGGCACCGCCAGTAGCAAGATGACGGAAGAGTTAGAAGAAGAGTGCCGCCTTAACAGCGACCACCAAGCACTGAAAGCAACCTTGACCCTTTGCACCCATTCTAGTAGGTTGAATTTTCTGGATACAAGCCTAAACTCTCAACCGAATATTTACAATATGACGGTATTACCGTTTCGATAATACCGCCTATATTACCTCTTGGTAGTTAATAGGAGGTATTTATAATACCACGGTAAAGACCAACACGACATCCCTTCAAATAGTACTTACCGGTAGTATTAAAAAGTAAACCATCTTGTCGTTTTTAGAAAAAAACGTTATAATGGAGGTACTTTAAACGGTCTGGTCGCATTTTCATAAAGCATTGCTTATCGCTTCTAAGAGTGTTATTGTATTTAAGAGGTTTTTAAGATGAAAAAAATGACGAAAATGGGGGACTTTTATTTCTGGTCGTATCTCGCGCCTCGTGCTTCCGATTGTTTCGCTTCTTTCGGCGGAGAAAAACACAGTATTACTGTTTTAACTGATGCCAACAAAAATTTGAGAGGGGACACTGATACCACCCGTATGACGGTAATTGACAATTATCACAATTTGTGAGCTAAGGTTGAAGAAACGCGTATATTGGCTGAAATTGGATTTCTGGCTTTTTATTTTTGACTGGTTCAGAAAGCATCAAGTTTCACAAGTCGTTGTCTGTACTTGTACTTAGTAGCATGACGGATAGAGTTGAGTCTCAAAAAGCGGCGATGTTATCCAGCGGCATTAGGTGGTTATGCTACGACGGTAGGTGGATTTCCAGCGAGGAGGGTAGGTTCCTTTCCATTGACGATACGATCCTTCGGTTTAAGAGCAGAGTTCTGCTTTGCCTGCTTTACCAGATCGGCCATGGCGGGACGGTTATCCGCAAGTAGCTTTATCGCATCATCGTACGGAACCTGATAGCAATATTTCCAATTTGGCGTCAGTTCCCTTTCAATACAGCAACAATCATTTCACGACTATTAATATAGCCAATCACGTACCCAAATACGATACCGCATGCTTTCCGGCCACTGAACATATCGATGGGTTTGCTCCATCGCCACGGCGTTGTAAAAGTAATTACTTTTACCCTCTGAAACGGCAGTCCTTCCCATGAAATACGAGGGCACTGCATCTATCTGTACAGACAACAGTTAGTAACAATATTAGAGTATTTTAATTACAAACCCAAAGACAAACGCACCCCGCCTTCTTCAAGAATCTCACGCTTTGCAGCTCCAATGAAATCGTCGGTATGATCCCACCCTCCCTTCGGCAGGAGGAACTCATTTTTAGCCGGACTGGAACTTGAAATAAGGAGGACATTACCATCGCTTCGCGTGGCCAAAATAACAGCCACTTCACGGCGTACTACGCCATCTGTATCGGCAGTGTAAAGCTGGTAGTCACGTCCTTTGACAGATTCCTTTATAGGAGCAATCTGCGATTCGTCAAGATGACCCATATTCCGTTTCATATTCTTAGATTTAGAAATGTGAAGATTATTCGCGATATCATCCGCCCTCTGAAATTCAACATCAACCAACTGCTTCATTGTTGGGCTGCTTAAACCTTTGGGAAACTTTTCCTCAACAGATTTCAGGTGCTGGGCCCTTATCTCCGCAGTAAGCAACTTGCTTGGAAGCTTCCCGGTCATAGGCGCAACCTTCTGGGCAGCGTCATCGATATTTTGAAGTCTACTGCTAGAAGGTACAGCCATCATGACCAGCTTTTCAAATGCGTCGTCAGCGACGCCCCTCTCCTCTTCCTCGAAGTGGGTTTCTTCCAATTCGCTGTCGTTGTCGAAATCATCTAACTCGTTGTCGTAAACGCGGCGCAGGAACCGCTTGCCGGGGCCCGTTGCAACTGAATGGGACAAGGTCGCGCCGTCAATCGTCGTAATGCTGGTCGTGTCCGGGTTTAAAGAAGCTGATGCAGCTTTGCAGCTCGAAGAGACGGCGAGCAGAGCCAATAGCGATAGCAATCGCATGAGTGGGTTGGTTCGACGTAAGTCAAGCAAAGCGGTTGAGTTCGGGGACGCAAGTTGCGGAATGAGCAAATGTTAGCTGGCTGTGCACATGTCGAGGATATTCGCACGTTTATGGACATATAACCGGTATACTACTTGTATATTAATACATGTAGTATTTGTCAAGAAGCCTTTCTTAACCCTTTTAATTAAATATATTTGACCAATAATACTAGATGGTGTGCGAGCTAGTAGTACTCACACAATTAATACGTGTACAGATCATCCTGTCCTAAATGACCCCTCCCTTAGATGATATCCTGCTATTTTTGATATGGATGGTGTCCACCAACTCGGTTCCCATTCAAATGCATACAAAACTTTGATATCCCTGTCTGCTGCTATATTTGATACCAAAATTGGCCAAACTTGATACTTAAAATGGGGTGAAATATAGTGTAAGTGTAAGAGTCACAAAACGATCGATCAAGACATGTTTTGCATTAATATTCTAGATTGGCGCGTCTTGGCAACGATTCCTTCTGTTTTAGTCACATTTGGCTCGGCGAAGATTTATCATAGGTCCAAGCTATATTTTAAAAATCGTCGAAAACCACCTTATAAAATATGCTTAATCAAGGTTTGTTATATCACTAATTGATAATCATGCTATACTTGATACCAACTGAAGCACCGGCAACTATTAGTTAGGACAGGATGATCCGTAGTATTTTTCTTGGCTGATCACTCCAACTTCTCTCCCCTGAATTCTTTGTCGTCGTCATGTATAATAGTACTTGTACCGCATAACCTATGTTATGACCTTCTATATGTTATGGCATACAGCAGTATTTCAGCCAATCGAAATTAAAAACGGAAAGTCCAGCGTGCATCCTATGTTATGACATACACTTACCGACTGGCTCTGCTGCTGTTCATTTCGCAACTACAAAGGGCAGGGTTTCTAGACAGAAACGTCGGAATTTTCAGCTTAGACGATGACTTTGATGACGCATTTCGTGAAGTAGCTGAGTATTTGGAGCAGCTATAAATAAAAAAAGTATATGGAGCAGCAATAAACTTTAAATGCGATTCTCATCTGGTTCACCAAATAGCACTAAAGTGGTACGTAAATCTTTTTCCGTAGACAGGACAGGGGATATCTGGTCTTTGCACGCTACCCTTACCTGTAGGTCATAACATAGGTTATGCGGTAGTTACATTACAATCCGGCGACCCCTTTTTATAAACGTATGTCGTAGCCCCGGAGGATAAAAGTTTGGATTCAGCCGCGGCTTTATTTCGTCTTTTTTCGGCTTTATTGCGGCTTTATTTACGGTATAGGCACGTGTTGCTGTGCCCGACTCAAGTGGTCACATAATTTTTAAGATTCAAGTTGTAAAGACTGCCCATCACGCCTCTTTTGCCATCTTTCTTGAGGACCGATGTCATTGCCGTCTAATGGCTTTGCTTCGAAAAGGCAGTCGCTGCGCTCCTGCGATAAAAAGATTATAATACCTGGCGAGTACAGTGCTCGGCTCACCAGAAAGCTCGGTGCTGGGCCCGCCTACGCAAATAGCAAACTAGCGCACGGTAATTCCTTGCTGTGGCTACGCACGATCGCAACCGCTCACTTCCGTTGGCCCTTTTATGTTTATTTCACCCGCTCATTTCCAGTTGGGTACAGTAACCACTCTCTTTATAAAGACGCTGCTATATACATTCTGACACTGCTTTTCGTATCCGGACAAAACCGGACGAAACGGTAGGTTTCCTCACAGACGCAGTCGGTATAGAATCTGGTATACACATTTCCTTCATACCACGTCTATACTTATTGGCTTTCGGCTTCATCGCGGCTTTTTTAATAAATTCGTCTTTTCAAGTACCGTGGCGGCTTTATTTTGCAAATCGCCCAGAACAAGCAGAAAATATAAAGCCGATCCGATTTTGATTTTTTCGGCTTTATCGAGCACAGCTGGCTAACCTCCCTTGTATATCACGTTGAAACCAGATGTGGAGACCAAACCGCAGATCATTGATCTGTATCACTAGACATCTGGTGTTTGAGACAAGAGGCTTCAGAGAGATAGACAGACCGCATATCTCTTGTCAGTGAAAGAAAGGTGCTTTAATACCGTATCTAGTTTCGTTGCAAAGAAAAATTGCGATCACGGTACCGCAATAAAATACTTTGAAGTTACATTTTGATAGACATTTGCGCAAATGCATAGATACTTGTATGCAAGTGAACCGGTCTATTTAAATGGCTTCCGTACAGTGTATCTCTTCGTACATGTACCAGTAAAATAGCCGACTCTAATGGAGCGATTCCCGCAGCCGTCTGTCTCAGCCTGTCACAGACGGCTGCCGCAGCCGCTGCAGGAATCTCTCAGAGTCCCGCATTCCCAGATAGATTCGTACATAAATAGTACGACTAGGATATTCTAAAGCTCGCACAGTCTAAAATCTAAATCAGGTGCTGTGCGAGGGTCGGGACCTCGCACAGACGGTCTGGGAAGTAAAAGACAGTTATAATGTATATTTTAAAACTAAACCTTCCCCTATTTTCTCTACGAAGGTACCCCGACTCAATGATTCCGCATTTACGCGCAAGGTTTTGGCGAACGGGCGTAAACGTTAGCTTCTAATTCTAAATTGAATATACATTTTATACGAATATTTGCCTAACTAACAGCCAATCACAAAATTTGTGGGCAGCGCTGATAAAGTGTGACTGTTTGTGAGTAGCTGTGATAATGAACCATTGTAGCTGTGATAATGAACCATCCATGAGGGAGATGATGCTGGCACCTCGCTGCAGGGTTTCTGGCTCTACAAGCTACTCGTCAGACGAATTGAAGACCTTGCCAGTCTCCTTGGTCTTATAAATCGCCTCCCAGGTCGTCCCAATGCGCGGCTCAGATGTAAATCCGCCCGGGTGAGGTAGCTGAGAACACGCTGGCGCTGCCGCTTGTGTTCCATACTTTCTGCGTCGAGGCAAGAGCGAGCACAAGTGCCGACTCCCATTTTCAGTGTTTGTCATGAGTACGGAATTAGAGTGAAGGGGTTCTCTGCCCAATTTCTAGATTTAGTTACACTTCTTTTAATAAAGGCACGCGTTATTTAGCCCGGTTCAAGTGGTCACATAATTTTTTTAAGCTTCAAGTTTGTATATACTGCTCATCACGTCTCTTTTGCCCATCTTTCTTCAGGACCGATGTCATTGCGGTCTTATGGCTTTGCTTCGCAAAGGCAGTCGCTACGCTCCTGCGATAAAACGATTCTAACACCTGGCGAGTACAGTGCTCGGCTCGCCGGAAAGCTCGGTGCTGGGCCCGCCTACGCAAATACCTCGCGGCCCTGCTTCGCGGGCACCCCGCGAGGGTTTGCTGTGGCTACGCACGCTCGTAACCGCTCACCTCCGTTGGCCCTTTTATGTTCGTTTCACCCGCTACTTTTCCAATCGGGCATGTTCCTCAGTCCCTTTAATAAACTGATTTTAGACGTCCCAGATGGGTGCCGGAATCGCTCCAATACTCTATCGTCCTTTGAAGTGCGAGGCTTTCCCTGAGCGACAAATCTTGGACACCGTATGAGGAATTATCTTATCTGAGTGGAGACCTACCACTCAGATTGGTGTTAGTGACAGGCGCAAATTTGATAATACCGTTTAATTATCATTGCAAATTTGACAATGCCGAAACATATTATCGCTGTATTTCTGCACGTACGCTTCTAGTTGCTGAAAACTTTTCAGACGATCTCCCTTCAGCTTTTCGTCAATAGCCGTCCGGATTCGAGAAATCACGGCCGGACTGAGTTTCATACCCTCGGACTGTAAAAATATCGCAATAGCGACACCAGTCATGGTACTCGTACTTCCGTTATGAGCTGGTAACATTTTATTTTCGACAAGCAGCTGAGCTCGCTTTGCCTGCTGGGTTGTGTTCCGAAGTGGTTTCGATGGCCGAGAGATAGTGCCCTCCACAAAAGGCATTGCCGAAAAACCGACATTCTTTAAGTGGTTATGACGATAATTTGCTTTGAAATCTGCCATTTTCCTGCGCCACCAGACACGTTGATGTGAAAGGGACATGTTCCATCCTGACCGGAAAGCTCCACGTCGAAAAATTGCTGACCATTCAACCGCTTGCAGACGTACTTCGCGTTAGCCGAACTGCTCCCACCAACAAGAACTTGATTTGAAAACCACACGCTACAGCGAACTCTTTGCACCATTGCTGTATAGACTGCTGAGTCTCGTACAAGTCGGTGCCAATGTTGCGCTTTTGTCATGGGCTACCCCGTAACTAGGCGTGCGCGAGTCTGATGTGTTAATTGGCACGACGTCTCATAGAATACCAAGGGATTGGGCAGCGCCAAGTCGGAGGCTTCTAACACGAAAGGAACAGAGCCATAAGAATGCGGCTTCTTTAGTGTAGACTACCCATTAGGCGGGGCGCAACGAATACTAATAAGTATGGCGATTTGGAGAAAGAAAGCAACGACAATCAAACGGTATTGTCAGATTTGCGCCTGTCACTAACACTAATCTGAGTGGTAGGATGTCCACTCGGATAAGATAATTCCACAGGTCTCTGGGAAAGATCTGAGTGGATGAACTCGGATAAGATAATTCCTCACACCGTATGGTTGGGCCGGCTATGTACCGGAAAAACAAAATTTCTCACGGATGTACTTTTCCGTCTTCTACAACCAGGCGGGATGGGTTTTATCGACTGAAAATCTTTACAAAACACACAAAACTGTGGTGCGTATCCCTCGGTTTTCAACTAGCGTTTATTGGGGAAAAATCTAGCGTTAACTTTTTCAGCGCGATGCAGCCTATTTTGTCACAGCCAAATTGATGGTTTGATTATGTACAATCGCAATTGGTTTCACCTCGCCCTCGGTACATGCAAGTTGTAACCGTATTTCTGTCGCTTAATGTATGGATACTCCATGAATCATGGCATGATGCCCTAAACAGACTGCGTGTACTTTCTTCGGTATCGACAGGTGGCTTCGACACTGCAATGCACATCGCGCAGATGATCACTTACCGTACTATAATGCCTGATAGGTACATGTAACATGAACAGTACACTACGGATCGTCCCATTAGGATGAATATGTCCTCAGCGCCAACCATTTTAAACCCGGTATCAATACATACATGTGGTGTTTTGCAGTGCCGAATGATAGTGTCTGCTTGCACCGAGTGGCAGTAAAAGGGTCACTTTTGGCAAGTTTGAGCGAGCAAAGCAAGCAAAACACCACGCGTTTTCGCAGTGTCACGGCAAGGCAGTGACATAAGGGTCCTCCATCCGAGCCGACAGCGCGAGCGCAATAAGTGAGGCCCTAAATTCATTTTTTCTTGCGAGTGCAGCGGGCATTTCCCACACATCCCCAGGATGTATGCGCTACCCAGGGTAGCGCATACAAACTTCCATGCTTAAGTATAGGCTCCATAGAAACTTAAAAACCAAATGGAAGGCCGAAATTAATCATCATACAACTTCCATATATTTGCAGTACAAAACAAGTTTCCATTCGGTACAAATAGTGTCGAATTGGTAATTATTTGACTGCCTAGCTAAAAACCAACTAGGCAAACTAGGCAGAGAAAGAGGCTTGTAATCTGGATTACATGTAGCAGAGCTAAACTACTGTACATTCTGTGCATCCCATAAAAAGAGAGTGACTAAAAGTACAAACAATAGAGCCGGTGTGGCATTAACTACGTGGACCAAGAGTGAATGTAATTGCTCAGGTGGAGGTGTAGCCCAATGAGCTCGGCAAGCCAAAACAACGCCTGCGGTTTATGATCCGTGTGCAGAGCACGCGAGCTTAAACCCAGGTCCAACCGTGGCTACATCTCGATCGGCCATATATGTTAAGCCCTGCAGGGAAGGGTTTACAAGTATTGGGTGAGGCAGGGCGATATGTTATCTGTCACCTCCAGCTTTCATGATTTGAAGACCATGACACCCGTTCCACTTCGGCTCTATAATTTGTAATACATGAAATACCGTAGTACGGTACTGTAGTGGGAAGTTGCCACGAACCCAGTAAGCTCTTAACCTTAACTCACAAATTGTCCCACCGGTGGGACAAGGTTTAGACACCTGTACGTTCAACTGGAGCTTCATTTAAGCGGTGTTATTTACACATTTGATAGTAGAGATAAAGAGCTTTCTTCCGCTTTTTTAACGACGGACAACGGAGGCATAATGGCGAAGCAGTTGACCATAGAAAATCGCGTTGAGGGAAAGTCGAAGAAACTTGCGGGGAAACGCGGTGATGTCCTTGCAGTCACGAAAGAGGGTCGAATGCGCTCCTTCACGATTCAGTGGGATCTAGGGACGTCTGAGGGCCGGTCTTAACCAAGCCACGCCATGCCATGGCACATAATAAATTGATTTGATTGGTTAACATAAGTAAGGGATAGGTTTCAAGTGCTACGAGTGGCAAGATCTATTTGCCACCAAAAATGACATTGCCATCAGCAAATCTACTTTTTCACTATGGATTCCAAGACTTCAGCTATTCTCGCTTTAATTCTCCTATTTCTGTCTCTCGCAGCGATAGCCGCAGATGCGCGCCGTAAGTGCCTTAAGCGAGACCGACTAGATTGGGAGGGTCATGCCCGTCTCCTTTTGGACAGCAGTAGCATGTTCAAGTCCTGGAGGTACCGGAGATGCTGTTGCTTACTTAAAGTGGCGTTTATCAGCTGTTGTTAGTGAGTTTCCCGCTGGACTGTATATTGTCGGTGATAACGCGTATACAAATACCAATCAGCTCCTGACCCCATTTCCGAGGCCAAGAATTTCTACAACCGCCCACGATAGTTTTAATTTTCATTTGAGCCAACTTCGGATTAGAATTGAAATGGCTTTCGGATTGTTGACGACGAAGTGGAAATTGTTTAATGCACCGTTGGAGATTGGATTTAAAAGAGTCCCGCGTACAATTTTGGCTGCGTGTATTCTTCACAACTGGTGTATCAATCGTCGTCTTATAGAGAATGTAGACTATTCTGTCGAATTTGATGATGAAATGAAGCGTTCATCATCATCGATAAATCCAGGACGAGATGGGTTCAAAATTGTGTCCACATTAGCGAAATCTCCAGTACCCCAATGCTGTCATTCCGTACAGCATTTTGAACGGCACTTTTGATATTGCTTCGAGAGGTAATACTGGCTTCAGTATCAATACCAACGTTAATGCGAAAATCAGTGTTGCCACCAACTTTATTTACTTCACTACCCGCGCGGTGAATGGCTCCAGTATTACCCTCAACTGTAGCCACCAACTTTATTTACTTCACTACCCGCGCGGTGAATGGCTCCAGTATTACCCTCAACTGTGGGATTGCAGTCTTTATGAAGCTGCCCTCTCCAATGTCACAGCCAATCTCAGTAGAGATACCTGCTGCAACATAGCCATCAGTAAATAAAGCGACACCGCTAACAGCCAATCTCAGTAGAGATACCTGCTGCAACATAGCCATCAGTAAATAAAGCGACACCGCTGCGACCTGCCCCAATGTATCGCTCAAATCCGACATTAGAAATAGCTCCAGGCACTGCACCTCCTCCTGCACCGACAGCAGTCGATTTAGCACTGAATCCATCGTAACCACAAACTTCATTAACACTAGTAGTCCAACTATCACGAATAGTGGCTGGTGAAACTAAGGAAAAATCTCCGGCGCTGAAGTCTGCTTCAAAGCCAGCCTTTAGCCCAGCATCCAAACACTCCAGTCCTGATCGTGATCCCTTCCCAACTGTACCAAAAACCGCCGGTTTTTGTCTGTATAAAGATGTCAAACTCCTGTTAGGCTGCTTGGAGGTGCGGGAAATGGTCTGCACTGACGAACTATCGCAGATCGAAGTGATAATCTCCCTAGCAGCTGGGGTAGAAGCTCTCTTGGGTGCGGGCACAGCTTGGGTCTCTGATGGAGTCAACTTTGGCCGTTTGCGCTTACTGCTCGTCGTTTCCGCGCCGTTCCTAGCGCGCTTGCTCTTCTCCGACATTGTTTACTGTTTCCTTAATGTTTCTTTCCAAGATATGAAAAAATAACGAATGATGGTCATTTTTGTGGCATTTAATGGCAGGTTTATTATTATCCAATAAGTGCCAGCACGTCATGACGGCATGACTAAATGGCATGGCATGGCAGGATATGGCGCTGGTTAAGACCGGCCCTGAGACTGTATCTGCGCGCTCCATACGCCACGAATCGGAGGGTTCAGAGTATGGCACGAACTCGATAATAAAGAAAATTTGCCATTCCTAAAAAAATCAGAAAACTTCTACATGTATGACAGCAACCCTCGGCGCTCGCAAGCGCAGCCGCGTGGAGCGCACTCGCGCCATACCGAGAAAGCAGCAGACGCGTCCGCGACTGCTGATGAATCTCCTAATCTTTCTGTCGCTGCTAACACCGCTGTACTACCAGGGCTGGTCACTCCTTTGCCCACTTCGTTCTCAGTAGAATTGACTGAGATCGGTGTTGAAGACCGCATCGCTCCGCTGGCCTTCGCTTCTCCAACTCGTAGAACGCTCATTTATTTCCTTCTTTTATCTCATGTACCCCGGAGAATCACTGCAAACTACGTTATTGGAGACGAATAAAGTGCTACAAGAACGACG
>JAIKVB010001707.1:0-11267 GCA_024679045.1 Phytophthora brassicae
GAATGTGCCGATTTTGTTGCTGTGGGACGACTTTTCCGGTCATTGGACCGATGAAGTAACCACGTACGCAACGTTCATCAATGTCGTTCTTCTAGCAATTCCTAAATGCACAACGTCCGTGTGCCAGCCGGCCGACGTCGCATGGAACGCCCCGTTCAAGGCGCAGCTTCGAGGACTGTGGGTAGGGCATTTACGTGACCAACTTCGTGGACATGTTCCTGGTTAAAAGTTTAAGCTTTAAGCTCCAAATCGTACTACAGTGGCAAGGTGGATTCGAGCGGCGTGGGACGAATTTAGTGAAGCAACCATTTCTAACGGTTACCGAAAATGCTTCGGTACTCTTCTTCAAGCTGTTGACATTGCTGCTGTCGATCTAATCGAGGACCTGGCCAAGATGCGTGTTATCGATTCCAGCATTGGTGAAATCGACTCAGACGCCGACATCGATCAGGAATAATCTTGTAAACACGACTTCATATGTTGAGTAAACAGGTAACAAACCATTTTTCTTTAAAAACCTATAAACATATTTACAGCACGATCAAAACTCCGTCAATTCACGATTCACGTTAATAAAACTCAGCACAGCCCGAGCATAGTCTATTTCGAAGCTACGTACCAAGTTTGGTGGCTTTGCGGGCCCTCGCGGCGGAGAAGGTAGCGCTTGTACGCGGCCCGATATCGCTTCTGTTTAAAAAACCATACACATATTAACATCACGATCAAAATTCCATCAATTCATGATTCACGTTAATAAAACTCAGCACAGCCCGAGCATAGTCTATTACGAAGCTACGTACCAAGTTTGGTGGCTTTGCGGGCCCTCGCGGCGGAGAAGGTAGCACTTGTACGCGGCCCGATATCGCTTCTGTTTAAAAACCCATACAAATATTAACAACACGATCAAAATTCCGTCAATTCATGATTCACGTTAATAAAACTCTGCACAGCCCGAGCATAGTCTATTACGAAGCTACGTACCAAGTTTGGTGGCTATGCGGGCCCTCGCGGCGGAGAAGGTAGCGCCTGTACGCGGCGCACTGTGAGTCCAGTTTGGTGTTATGTACATCATCTGGTGCAAATCTCCGTACCGGTATGCGACCGGTTACCGAAATCGGACGGTCGCTTTTTCCGAGTGGTACCATGTGCCGGTACGTGACCTGTGGACTATAAGCGGAGGAAGTCGGTACCCTCCACACAGCGATTCTCGCACGCATCATTTCTGTCACTTGAGTTCGGAGATCCCCGTCCATAAAAAAGATACTAATGTCCTCATCTCCTTCAGGTTCGCTAGGGGCGCTCTCTCCAGTCAATTCGTCCTCGTCATTGTTCTCATCTTCCGAATCCGGCTTGAAGTTTTCGTCTCCCGTGTCATCGGGCTCCTCGCTCTCACATGACTCGCTGTCTGCAGGCACAGCACGTTTTTCCTCGTCTACACCTCTGGCCTTCGCGTCATCTGTCACCATGCCGGGTGCTACCTCCCTTTGAGCTTGAGCTGCTTCCGTAGTGACTTAGGGTGTCCGGCGTCTGTGTCCCAGGTGGTGAGTTTGCGAATGATACTAGATACCGTTTATACACCCCGTTCAAATGTTTGAAAATAAAACGGGGCTTTTCTCGCTTATTCGCTTACGTACGAAAAATGGTCAGCCAACTTTAAGGTCGATTACCTCGATAACTCTCAAAGGCGCATTAGTAACATTATGTTCGCCACAGTCTCATTTACACTGTGTCAATATTGTAGGTAGGTTAAAGGATACCGTAAACTACGGATTCCCCAACGCACGGCTTCTGTGACGGGAGTCAAACGCACCTTAGCTTAGAGGAAGCTTTGCTCAAACCTTGACAGACGCCCTGCGTCTCTGTCCGTAGATAGCCGAAGAAAGCCCTTGCTTTCTTATAGCTAATTAGGAAGCCCTCCTAATTAACTTGCTTACTTGTAGGTTAGATTTAAACTGACTATACTATTTTAGTTAATGAAGTTGTAGTACTGTAATCTGTTTTAGATGACGCACACTTTTATCATCACCGATCGATAATGAGTGGAGCTGAGGTCTTGTGCTTGGCATAAGTACGAACTGTACCTAAGGGGATAGAAGATTATCCCAATATTTACAGGCGATAGCCATACGGTGAGGTTATAACCCATCCGGATCAAACACCTCAATGTATGTACACACATCAAATTGGTCACAATCGACCCGTCTGGGCCAGGCCCCGTTTCACCCTCCCATATCCAAACTGGAAGAACCGTTTACGGAAATTTCGCGAAGAGGGGAATTCAGCGAAACACGCGCAACCCCAGTGCCGCATTTAGAGGTCCAACCTCATTTCCAAATTCACCGCCTCGACCTGAAGACGTCTCACAGACATGTCTCCTGTCAAGAAGCCCGCTAGTCCTAAGAACGCGTCCGAAAGCCAGACCCCCCGCCAAAGCTGTCAGCCCAAAGGGCACTCCCGAGAAGACCCGAAGACCGGCAAATCAACTACCAGCCCCGAGAGCGTCGACAAGGAAGCCCCGAAGAAACCGCAACCAGATCCAAGCTCTAAGAGCCCCAGTGGGGATCAGAAGAAGGCTGCGAAGGCCGCACGCACCCACAAGAGTCCTGCGAAGTCTGCCTCCGCAGACACGGAGGAACCCATCGCCAAGAAGACCCGCAGCAAGATACCCGCAGCGGGAAAATCCAAGACCAAGACAAAGCCGAAGGCTCAAACGCATAAGACCAGAACCTTGAAGGCAAAGGACTTCAAGCCCAAGTCTTATGAGGCTGCCAATGTCTACAAATATAGCGACTTCAAGGTTCGGTATCCGGATAAGTCGGACAGCGACACCGGGGAGCCTACCGACTTCGGCAAGCAGACGATCTGCACTCCAGAAGAAGAAGAAGCGGATCTTCTTGAAGAGAAGCCTGCGGCTAAACCTATCCCAACGACGAAGGTCGACACGACTCCAACCGAGGAGAAGGACGATACCACCCCGTTGCCCGAAGGGTCTTCCAAGAAGCCTGCCAACGAATCCGTGCAGGAGGCGTTAAAGCACATTCGAACTCCAAAGGATAGCGAGGCCAACGATGTTGAAGACGTCGACTACGAGGAGTCTGAAGACGAGAGAGAGTCCGGAACGGCATCTCCGCAGCTCACTGAGACGACTACGAGGAGTCTGAAGACGAGAGAGAGTCCGGAACGGCATCTCCGCAGCTCACTGAGCAGCAGTGAGCCCTGCATCCGGGCAGCCCTGCCACACCTCGCAGCCAAGCTGCTGCCGCGAAGGCCAATAGCAAGGAAGATGCCACGCGGGAGGCCCTCATCCACGGGAAGGTCCCTGCACCCGCCGAACCGGCCACTCCTGCACCGATGACTATGATAGTTACCGACGCAGGTGAGGAGGAGAGTGTTGACCTGAGTCAACTCCACCCGGAAAACCGACGGCAGGTGACCGAGCGACCTGACATCCCACGAGCTTCCGTGGAACGGGATCGCAGTCGCAAACGAGAACTCAAGTCCACGACTCCGCGCACGCGGGATCAGTTCTTAGCTTGCAAGGTTTGGACTCTGAGAGACTACGCCAACATGGCGGACCCGCTCCGAGTTGTGAAGAGTGCCCCATAGTCCTCGACGAGAAAGCTCCGGCACTTCGTGAGACCTTCGACAAGCAGTTTATGATTGGCTCTACCGTCTAGGGAATCTCATTCCTGGGTTCTCCAATTCGTCGCATCGACTGGACTGGCTGGCCCTGAGACGACTTCGCTTTCGCGCTGCGAAGTTGGTGAATGATGGCAAGTGGCATCAGCGTATCGACCCGAGGGTTTCGACCCACTCCACGTGTGATCCTCGACGCGTAATTGCAAAGGTGCTTAAATCAAGGCAGTCTCAGCCCATAGAACCCCAAAGTGTTCTTGGGCCGTTTAGCGCCGACCGGCTTCGGGGGAACGCTTATAAGCGGCCACGAGATCAGCGCAGTCCTCTAAGAGGAGGGTATCTGGCTCCCACGTATTATCGGAGGCCGGATAGCCGCGCCACTTCACCAGATACTGGACGACACCCGCGCGCTAACGGTGATCCACCAACGCCTCAACGTGGAAATGCGGCTCGCCATCACTACCCCTTAGAGGTGGAGGAAGACGGAGATGTCCATGGCCGGACGACGCCCTACCCATGGTCTTCGAAGACGGAGCCCGACCGTCTGTCGGATGCGGTGGCGAATTGCCAGAAGTTGCTCAACGAGCAGAGTACGTCGCTGGTCGTGATGCGAGGACGCCAACAGGAGGAGGAACGACGCTCGGAGGAGACGGAGCTCTTGGCGCGGAAGGCGAGCGACGGAGTGAGCGAGCTATGCCGGAGCTCGGCTCGGGACCTGGAGGAGGCCGAACATCGCCTTGGTCACTTTGTGAACGAAGTCCAGCGTGAGATGGGTTCGTACCATCAGAACTGGGAGCAGACGTTCAGCGACTTTCGCAGTGGATCCGAGTCCTGTACGACCGAGTGGAGAGCTTGGAGCGACAAGTTGCCTCGCTGCCCGTGGCGTTATGCACTCAAGAGTAGCCGGCTCGGCCTGTTGCGTTGGCTGTGGCGCTGCCAAACGAGGAAATGATGGCTCGTTTGTTGGCGAACGCCATGCGTCAGATGACGGATCCTCCTGCGGCGCCCAAGGGAGACCCCCCTCATGGTACGCTTTAAGGATGCCAACGAAGAAGGTGGGATGGGTTGCCATAGCCGACGGCAAGTCCAGAGTGTAGGCATTGACATGGACACCAATGACCGTGAACGGACCGATGAAGCGTGGACGTAACTTGGTGCTGTCTACCGAAGACACTGAGTCGATAGGCACATTCTTAGCGTTTAATAAAACAAAATCTCCAATTTGGAACACTTGCACGTTTTGCGCCCATGGCGATCACTGTTCTCTTTCTGCAAGTCTCGCGCCGCAGCCATATCGTCTCGGACGCGCATTCGGATGGCTTCGCCTGATTCAATGAAGGAAAGAAGGTTCCGTTTAACGGATGGGCGAACGCCCTTAAGACCTCTCATGTCCTCTCCCTCAATCCCTCCCACACCCAAACCGGAAGTCGGAGGCAACGCCAGAGGTGTATGCGGATGGCGCAAGCCATTGACGTAGAACGGCGTGAAGCCTGTAGACGCAAAAACTGCATTGTTCATAGCGAACTCAAGTTGAGCCAATTGCGTGCTCCATGTGGTGGGATCTTCAACACATACGCTGCGCAAAATGTCTTCAAGGACGCGGTTGACGCGCTCAGTCTGACCATCGGTTTGTGGATGGTCCGCTGTGGACATATCCAACTTCGTACCGACAAGCCGGAAGAGATATTGCCAGAAGTGAGACACAAAGCGACGGTCGCGATCACTGACAAACACCTCGGGGAGGCCGTGATGACGAAATACATTGTCAATGAAGAGCTGGGCGGCTTGGGGAGCAGTAACACTGCGTTTAACGACGACAAGCCGAACCATCTTGCTTGGTTCACTGAGCGCCAACAGTCCCCGGGGACAGGCAAACTCATGAGCGGCGCAGCCAATGAAGGATATGGTTTAACCCGCTGACACGTCTCGCACGTCTTGACGTAAGCGCGAACCCACTTGTACATGTGTGGCCACCAGAAGTCGCGGGCCACAGACGTGTACGTCTTTTCGCGGCCCAAGTGGCTACTGTGAACTGTGTCATGCGCCTAAAAGAGGATCAGATGGCGAATTTCTTCATCGTTGGGGACAAACAGACGAGGCTCATCTCCGAGATCTACTTGGTAACAAAGTAGACCCTCCGCGAGGGTGAACCTGTGCAGCTTTGCCTGTTGGCGAGCCGTGAGCTGCGTCTTGGGTACCGAACCGGTTCCTAGGACGTCGATTAGATCTCTCAGGTCATCGTCATCGACGTATGCCGCACGAATAAGCTCATGGAGTGGAGACTCGAGAAACACAACATGTGCCAGCACGTAGTCCGGTCTCCGAGAGAGCGCATCAGCCAAGATATTCTGCTTGCCTAGCTTGTACTCCACCTTGAAGTTGTATTCCGCAAAAAATGACAACCACCGTGCCATGCGCTGCGACAGATGGGGTGATGAGGTCGCTGTCCTTAACGAGGCATGATCTGTGTAGATCACGAAAGGTTTACTGCATAGCATATGGACCCGAAACTTGATCAACGTATACTTCATGGCCAGAAGTTCTTTGTCGTGGACAGGGTAGTTCTTCTCGGCGGCCTTGAGTTGTCGAGACTGAAACGAAACGACGCGTTCCCTGCCTTCGGCATCCGTTTGTAACAATGCACCGCCGATGGCAAAGTCCGAAGCGTCACAGACGACGCTAAACGGACGCTCTTCGTCGGGTATCGCCAGTATGGGAGCACTCTGAAGACTGACCTTGATGACCCTAAAGCCCTGTTGAGCTTCGCCATTCCATGACCAGTCTGCTTCTTTCTTCAACAAGTTGGCAGAGGTCGGGTAGTTTGGCATAATTTTCACTGTTCTTGTGCAAATAATTTGCCAAGCCCAACGATTTACGCAAATCCCGTTGGGAAGCGGGGACTGGCTAGTCGGAAATGGCTATGATCTTTTCAGGATCAGCACGAACACCCTCCTTCCCATGGAAACATCCCAAAAAGGGAATCTCTTCGGCACCGAAGATGCACTTGTTAATGTTGGCATAGAGAAGATTTTCTCGCATGCACAACAAAACCTCGCGGAGGTGCACCAAGTGCATTTCGACAGCCGTCTTATCTCCCTCAGCCTGGATGTGAACGAAAATATCATAAAAGTACATCTGTACGAAGTGACGAAGAGGACGGAATAACTGCGTGACCAGCCGGTTAAACGTATCCGGCGCGTTGGAAAGACCTTGAGGCATTACCAATCATTCCCATAACATCCCGCTGGGAGTATTTACGGCCGTAAGAGGAATATCTGATTCTCTCATCAACAGTTGATAATAGCCGTCGACCATGTCGAGAGCGCTGAACATAGTGCAGCCTGACATGTTGTTTTGCCATACATCCTTGCTGGTAATGGGTGTAGATACCGGAATGGTGGCGGTATTCAGTTTGTTGAACGCACGAACCATACGCCACTTCCCGTTTAGCTTACGAACACAAAACATCGGGGACGAATGTGGAGACTTAGACTCGCTCACCATGCCAGCGGCATGCTTAGCCGCGAAGAACGCATCAATGATGTCCTCTTGCTCCTTGGGGAAAGGCCATTGGCGCGTTGTACATTACTTTGTACCTGGCTCCAAGTCAATCTCGTGGCGGACACCGCGATCAAGTGGCAGAATCGAGGGTGGGTCTTCTGACACCACATCTGCAAACTCCTTCAACAAGGCGAAATACGGATCTTTCGGATCCTTGAGGATGGCAGCGCCGTAACGTCGTTGTCTTCGCGAGACCCTCTCTTATTCAAGAACGTCAGAGTCCATGACGAACGAGCTGTTCAGTTCTACTGACTCTCCTTCACTATGGAGAAGGGCAACGTCCTCATAGTCGCCGCCCTTAAGCTCATCGAGAAACTCAGCGTAGGATAGTTCTTCAAGCTCCAACAGAGTGGCCAAAGCTGACACCGGGGTGAGTTCTACTCCCGCCGTGTGGAGACCCGTTATGGCGTTAACTACCACAACTGTGGTCTTCTCAGCTACCACTGGAGCAATCTCATCCTAAACGCTCTGCGTTGTGGCAGCCTCCGCTCGACCACCTCGTGATACGCGGGAAGACTCTTCCGCGACATCTTCTTCTGAGTGAGCTGCCTCAGCTCGAGCACTCTGCGTTGTGGGAACCTCTGCTCGACCACCTCGTGATACGCGGGAAGCCTCTTCCGCGACAGCTTCTTCTGCGTGAGCTGCCTCAGCTCGAACGCTCTGCGTTGTGGGAGCCTCCGCTCGACCACCTCGTGATACGTGGGAAGCCTCTTCCGCGACATCTTCTTCTAACACTTGCTCTGCCGAACCTGCGAAGAGTCTCTCACTACGTGGTACACGATGCTCATGTACGAACCTGTTGCGGGTAGAGGAGGGGACATGACCCGCAAAAGCTCTATCCGCTAAGGGTTTGTGGCTAGCACCAACTGTGCGGCTACGCCAATCGATCCAAGGTTCGTGCTTTGTAAGACACGACATACCAAGGATCAGATCGTACCGATCATCCATGTCTAGGACGATGAACGGTTCGACCGAATTGAAATCATCAAATTTGAAGGATAAAGGAAGAAGAACCTTTGGCGTCGATACAATCGACCCCGTCGCTAGGTGAACAGACATATTACTATTACTCTTAGAGTCTTCCAAAGCTTTAGCATAAAGTGAACTATTCCTAGCCACACTGGCTTTCGTTGCAAAATTTTACGACGCACCCGAATCGATCAGGTTGGTCATTGGTTCTTCGAATCCCTTTGGCAGTGACAACCACAAGATTGGATCGCGTGGCGGCCAACGAAAGATACATTGTAGTATCAGGGACTTGTTTTAGAGGACTTGGAGGTGGCAAAACCATCGTAACCCGAGGTGAACGAGGTCTCCTAGCAGGGCGTCCCGCACCTACTGGGAGCCGTCGTTTTCCTGTCCAGCATCCTCAATGAGATTGAGCGTAGGCAATGCCGCGGAAGACTGACTACGGTTAGAGTTCCACGGATTGATACGTAAAAAGTGTATTTGAAAACATATAGGCAGGGATTTTTTACACCTGTAGCGGCGAATCCGTAGTTTACGGTCTGATATCGTGTGGCTACTTCTCTTAACGCGATTTCTGTCATATGTAAACAAGATATTGTGACTAGGAAAAAGATGAAACTACACGAAGCACGAGATCAGATATGCGAGCAACAACTAACGATTGAGAACTTGAAAACCGATTTGAAGCTTGCGGATAAGTGGAAAACTCGATCATCAGAAGACTGTCAGGAACACAACAGAATTAGCTGGTGACTACGAGGAACGTCTAGGAATATTGCTTAGAGCTATAACCTACCTAAAATACATAGAATACATGTAATGCCTACATTAATGACTTGAAAGTGCCTTCACAAGCCTAATACAGGCAGCAGGTAAGAAAGCCTATATAGACGAATCCGGTACTCACTTACAAAATACGATACGACCGGGATGCCGTATATATGTACATATCGTAACGGTTCAGCCCTTCCCTACACTTTCTGACCCGTACTTAAGCGAGTAAATGGAGTGGTGTCATGTTAAACAGTTGGCGGGACCCCGTGGTCCCACCCGGACCCCGGTACTCCCAGTAAATTCAGATGATAGGGGAAAACAGGAATAAAATGTTATGTAACAATATCGCGTGCTATTACTTCTCTACTGACCCGTAGTGTTCTCTTCTTGCCGGATCGCCCTGGTTTTTTTGTTAAATTCTGCGCGGCTGTGTTGACAGTAGTAAGTTCATCGTCTTTTGTTGGCGCGATTTAATGGCTATTGGGACGGCCGGTAGTAATGTTGAGATATCAGTCGTGTTTCTGACATCGACGTGCTGGTAGGATCTTATGCAAGGAGTCGTGTCCTTTGGCATTGGGACATCGTATAGTTACGAAGAACCACAGAAAGTCGCCAGCAGCATCTGTGAGTAGGATATCCAAGGGAATCGAGACTGAATCTCAGTCTCGAATTTGCTCAGTACATATAGTATCGTTTGTGGCGTCGCTCTATTTCCCTGTCGCCTCCCTCATACTGAGTCCTGTAAGCTCAATAGCTTGATCTAAAATTTCAATAGAGTTATGGGTCCAAGTCTATTTTTAGTCTTGCTACGTGATTACAAAGTTGCGCGACATGAGTGGAAACGGAGGTAAGATCGAGCTGAACTCGAAAGGAGTTCCTATCAACTGGAATGGTAAAAACTGGGAATACTACAATGCGCTGATGGTGAGCTGCTTAGAGGAAGTGGACCTCGAGCTGAGTGCTTCTGGAAGAGCTGTCCAAGGAGAGGACGGTGATGCTGCTGCAATCTTGGAGTGGAAGCAGAAGCAAGAACAGTTCAAACGGATGGTGATAGGCTCTGTTTCACCTGCGCTGGCGCAAAGGGCGATGAAGAAGAAGTCGGGTACATAATTTGGAAGAAGTTGCTGGAATATTACGAGACTTCCAGTAACCAAGAGCTAGCTGTACACAAGCATATGCAACTTTTACATCAGCTCTGGTACCCGACCGTCTAAAATAGATGATATGATGCTACACATCGGTAAAATGATGAATACCAAGAACCAGCTGACGGTGCTGAAGTATTCAGTTCACGACGTTGACATGACTGACGCTTTGTTTAACAGTTTGCCCCAATTTGACAAGTACCAACAGCTTGTACAAAATGGTGGCCTTTGGTATGGGAGGACAATCAAAACCAGAAGAAATTCGGGATTTGATTTTGGTTGCTGAAGCCAATCTGAAAGATAAAGCTGATTGTGCATTTGTTGCTCGTGGAACTAGTAGTAGTAGTACCGAATTACCGTAATTGGCGTTGATGTAGGCTCGCCCAATGCACACTTCAATCCTTTTTTTCATACAAAATAAAGAGGTGTGCCTACCTCAACAGCACAGCTCACCCAATGCACACTTCAATTCTTTTTTTTCATACAAAATAAAGAGGTGTGCCTACCTCAACAGCACATATCCAAGATACGACGATTTAAGCCAATCCGAACCCACAGTTGAATTCGTCTTAAAATTCGAAGCTGATTGGTGGTGCTTCATTCTCAATTTAGCCATGGGCGAGGTTCATTCTGGAAAAAACAAGGTGAAACCCTAGACGCTGAGTGCAATACCATGGTATCCTTCATCCCTGCTGGGTACACTAGCAAGCTCCAGGTGCTGGACGTTGGCGTCAACAAGGCGTTCAAGACCTCTGTGCGTGACATGTTTGAAGCTTTCATGCTACACGCGGTGACCCACAAGCTCCCACTCAAACCAAAGCGACTCAACGTATCACAGTGGATTGATAACGCTTGGGGTTGCGTCTCGTCTATTGCAATTACCAATACATGGCGTCGAGTTGGCATCGGCTGCCGTCTTCAGCCCGTTGAGTGGGAGACCATTGAAGGAGACGAGGTAGATATATTTACTGACGAGATGACTGCTATGATCATGGAGGGCGTAGAGGGGCCAATCGATGCCGCAGTCGAGATGGCCTTTCATCACGAAGACGAGCATACGGTCGTAGAGCTGCTAGAGGTCTCACTGTAATTGTGCACAATATTTGATGGCGCTGTATCCGTGTTTTTGTAATTGAGCACAATATTTGGTGGTGATTTTGTAATTGAGCACAATATTTGGTG
>JAIKVB010001708.1:823-11267 GCA_024679045.1 Phytophthora brassicae
TTTAACCCATCAGGTGAAACACCTCAATATGTGAACACACACCAAGTTGGTCACAATCCAACTGTCGGGAGTGGACCCCGTTACAATGACCACCATGTAACGAGTCGCCTCCAGTACTCGTCTTATTCGTCGATGGTCGACTAGTGCTACGCAGCCAAAGTCCGATAGGCTGTCAGTGACAACTCACGTCACTGCGCCGGTGTGTGCCCGTTAGAAAGCACAACCTACTTTATTTACGTCCAAATCCTTAGATCAACTAACGTCTACCGTTATTCACTTCGCCAACCTTGTATCCAGTGCGTCCAGCGACGCCTACGAATCACGGGTTTCAGTGTCTCTACGACACTTACGTACGCTCGCGACTTCCCGTAGACTCGGGAGCTGTTCCCTGTCCTTCTGCACTTCTACTCTGGTTCGGCTGGCGTCCTCTGCGTCCGGCGTTGATCCTGTTCGTCCGAAGCCCACCTGCGCTCTTAGAGGTGAATTTCAAACTGCCCTTCTCGATCTTCGATCACTTTGAAACCCTCGCAGTCCGGCGTCCTTTCAAGATCCGATCTTGGCTTCGGACGACTTCGTCTCTCATCTCTTGAGTACACCAGCGGCTGCGGATTACTGACTGTCTCCCAGCGGTCGTCGGCCGTACCCACTGTCTTCTCAGCATCAGGAGTTTCCGTCACTCTATCCCAGTTCGTATTGACCACCGTCCGTCCAATATAGCCCCACTTGTTACACTTGCTTCATCAGCAGCCACCTCTAAACCTTTGTACCATAGAATTTGTGAGGAAAAGGGCAACCTTCCCTGCGCATCGAGATCAACCAGAGCACGATGTTTCTTTTTGCGTCACTGGACCGAACGATTGCTTGTCCACTGTTGCAAAAGTTCGTAGGTGGTCTGTTACCGTTTGTGCAAGCCGACAGAATACGATCTTCTTGTTGTCCCATTTGAAAGTTGCTTCTGTTTGCGTGTCTTGTCAGCCACGGTACATGATGGGTAGAAGTGTTCATTAGCTTCTTTTATTGTGTGACTTGCAGCTATTAACTTAATAACGATGCGCTTGTGTGCGTAGTTGACAGCACTACTAGTCTACCTCTTCAGTTTCTTGCCAGTTCCTGTGGTTCTAGCCCCGAGGAGTCAGACATAATTTCGGAATACCAGTAGATAAAAAGGCATGATGATTTGCTGTGAAAGTTTCGTTTCGTTGTTGGTGCTTACCGGTACGCGGCAACTGAGCTCTCGTTCTGAAGTCGTGAAACAAATATTTTTGTTGTTGTCAAATTCGTTATGGTACTGTAGCTTAAGCACTCTAATATCTCTTACATTGGGCGCCTACTACAAATAGCCTATGCGGGTGGCTTATCTGCAGCAGGTATGCCGTGGTTTATGCCGACACAAATGCTCGTAGTCTTAGATTTACGTATCACGAGACACACCTACCCCTAGATTTATGTCGTGTAGCCATCTTAAATATTAATCTTGAAAATTTGTATAGTTTATGTATATATATCTTCCGACTTGGCGAGAAGCCGCTCAGTCTTGAATCTGCAGAGAAAACGCGAAGACGTCCAAAAATGTGAGGAAGATTTTGTGTTAAATTTTAGCTGTATTATTACTAATCCGTAACGTTCACTTATTTATCTTACTTTGTCTGCGTGTAGCCAATATGGTCCACGTAAAGCACTCGTCCATTCGCGCTGCGTTGTTGACACGTCCAGTAGTAGCGAGGATGAGAATACGCCGCCAAACTTGGGGCGTAAGGAGGAGACAAAGTTCGACCCTAGTGTGAGTTCCGAAAGTGTGGCGTACACACAGGACGACTGTATCTCTTTCGCCTCCACCGGAAACTTGACGACCCCGTGGCTTCCACTGGGCACGTCACAGCTCAGTCTATTAAGAACCGACACGAAGCCTGTACCGAAGTCCCCTGATCTGTCTGCATCCTCAGTCGCATTTTCGCGGGCTCCTAGCCCGACGACCTGGTCGCCGGTGATGTTAGATACGCCGCCAAGGTCGCCACTTCGAGAGGTGTCCCAGAAATTGCAAAACGAGCGCCGCCTTGGCCACCGTCATTACCCCCGCCACGAAGTACGCAAAGCAGGACACGAGGAAGGCCGTCACAACCGACGTATGCATCGGCGTCACCCTGCCACGCCGTATTCGCGGCCCCACGTAACAAAACCAAGGACGGAAGACTGCACCCGCAAACCGCCCGCTTTAAATGCAAGTTTGATGACCACCAACGTAATTCGTCCGTCCCGATCTTCTGCTCCTGGTGACGTGATGGCGCTGGGCAAGTGGCCGAGTCACGTTGCCCATTTACCGATCTTCTGCTCCTGGTGACGTGATGGCGCTGGGCAAGTGGCCGAGTCACGTTGCCCATTTGCGTTCGCAGTTCGACCCACTTGGGAACGTTTTCCCGAATGTGCCAAACTTTGAATGGTGCACTTGCTCTTCCCCTGCAGGACGGATCGGTGCCGAAACGCCAAGATGAACGTGTTTTGCAACGTTAATTGTTTCCCCTTCGACGGGTTGTGTGGAAACGGACTCACAGAGTCCGATATAATCTGCCTTATGCGCAACACGCGCACTTCTTCTCTTTGCGTGGTCGCGGCCGCCGAGATTGGACTGGACCAGGTGCTGGGCCAGTACTCGAGGGAAAAAGAGCATGTGCGTCTTTCGAAACGCGATCGGCCTCGAAATAATGGTTACAGACGGATAATAAAGACGCGACCAGAGTTGTTTTGCGCGCTCAGTGGGTGTAGCCATCAACGCCGAGGGAATGGGCGGAATGATGAGATTCGTAAAATGCGCGCTCAGTGGGTGTAGCCATCAACGCCGAGGGAATGGGCGGAATGATGAGATTCGTAAATCATTCCTGTCAACCCGTTGCCGAATTCCGGGAGGTCGCCAATGGGGTTTACATGCCAGCAACCTGTAGCTCATCTGATGCTGCTCGTAGTTCGGGCAGGCCGTGCAGGCCATGGTGCTGCTCTTCGTGATATCAAAGGACTTCATATCGTTCATTAGAGCGTCCGCATCCGTTGCGTCGACGTCGAGCGCCAGCTCTCGCCAGGCAATGCGTTTGGGCATGTTTCCTCTCGTTGTGGGATAGAATGGAGAGATCCGCCAGCCGATCGTTTGACCAGCTGCTGCGACACGAGGACTCCTCGACCGCTGGTTTGCTGGTTGGATCAGCCATCCGGCCTGTTTGTGCGTTGGCTCAGAGAATGAACAAATGTCAAAGACTCGACAACCGTTTTGTGTTTCTACCGTAAATTGTGTCATTTTGCCACATTTCATGTGCTGCCCTGCAATTTTTGTTGCAGATCGATCTTTTACGGTACAACTGACGCGTTCTCTTAAAATATACTCGGCCTTATATTTCCGGACAAAGCTTAACAATGGGCGTGCCCTATATAGGAAGCCCTTTATGAGACTGCGGCGATCAAAATGTTACTAATGCGCCTTTTAGAGTTATCGAGATAATCGCCTCTAAAGATAGACCATTGATTTCCGTACTTAAGTGAACTTACGAGAAAAGGGAGTTTTTGTTTTTCTCTAAATTTGATCGAGGTGTATAGGTCTCGCCAGACAGCTTAAGCTACCAAAGTATAGCCAAATCAACAAAAAAGATGGAAGACCAGCCTGCTCCCTACCTGCCACTCAGTCGCAAGAAGAAGACGCCAAGTGTGACGACGATTATAGCGTGGACTCAGAGGCATCGGATGTGTCGGACGACGAAGAACAGCTAACTGCAAAGAGTTCGGAGAGCGCAGAGAGTTGTGCCGAAGAGACCGAGGATATCAGTATCTTTTTGTTTGACGTCGATTTGCAGCAGCGCGTTGCGCGTCTTATTGCCGCTGATGAGTGCGAGAACCGTTGTCTTGACGGCAAAGCACGTGAGCTTGAGTGGCTCGTGTGTTCTATTTCGCAGATGACTAAGCGAGAGAAGATGACCAGTCTGTACACGCTCCTGGGCGTGTTGATGCAGGCACCCACGGCTGAACGCCGCAGAGGATTCTAACTACGTGAAAAATTTCACTACTATCTACCATTTGTCGGTCGGGTCTGTCGCCCGTCTTTTGCAAGGTGCTACGGCGTCGTCCCAATCACTGTCCAGCGATACAAAACACGTGTCCGTGAAGGAAACATTGCCGTCAAGGCTCACGGCAACACACTCAGCACTCACGCGGCGGCAGTAGACCTAGTCTGGCTTGTGAAATGGTTCACAGCGTTTGCAGAGGAGGTAGGCGAAGTGGTTCCCGTTCGAGTTCGCATGCAAAAGACAAAGGACGGTAAGATACAAAAGTACTACAGCAGCGAGATGTACACCATGTTGCCTGCACACTTCACGTGGGATGCACTGTACGAGCAGATGCACACGTACGTGGAGATGATACGTCTGCGAGTCCGCGAGCCCGCCAAGTCTACCATGCGGAAGTTGCTGACGCTGCACTGCCCCACCATCATAATTCGGTCACCACGAAGCAATGTGTGTGACACATGCTCCATTTACTACGCCAGCATGCGCACCGCGATCACTGCAGAGAAAACTGAAATGCTGGGCCATCATACAGAGTCTGCGCGTCAGATGCGGTACGTTTATATAGAGGATGTTGGTATCATTTTGCTTTAGCTTGTATATTTAACGCGGGATGTTGGTAACTATTTGTTTTGTTACAGCCGTGAGTACAAGAAGGACAAGTTGCTTGTAAGCGATGACCACACTGTTATCGTAATGGGTTTCTCCCAAAATTTGACCGTCCCGAGTGTGTCGAATACTCCCTCTCAATGGCACTTCTGTTCGCTTGTAGCCGTGAGCTGTTTCAGCATATTTTACGAAAATGACGGGGATCAGACCAATTACCTCTACGATGAGACCGTTTCTGGCAAAGGCAGTGACCAAATTAACAGCATGCTCGCGCACTTCATTGAGAATCGAGTGCTTTCGACAGGAAATAAGCACCTCACTGTCTACGCAGATAATTGTTCAGGACAAAACAAGAACAACCACGTCATTAAGTTCTTCCTGGCTCAAGTGCACATGGGCCTTCTCGAGCGTGTTAACTACAAATTCTTTGTTAAAGGCCATACAAAGAATTCCTTTGACCGTGGCTTCGGCCACATCAGGAAGCACATGGCTGGTTTGGATTGTTGGACAATGACACACATTGTAGACGCAGTTAAGAACGCCGCACAGAGCTCGCACACGGTGCATATTCCGCGTGGAGGTGACTTTTTTCGCAGCTACAAGCCTGCTGTTACGGAACTTTACAAAACATTGGATGGAGCAGTTTCAAATTTTCATCATGGATGCTTCGAAACCTGGTGTTGTTCTATGCAAGAAGGCACCGGATTCAGAGCCAGTAGAGAAGGACTTGCGTAGAAAGTTTGACGGAATACCAACTACGAAGGAAATAGCTCCCTATGTGCCAGAGCAGTATAAAGGAGACCCAATGTACGCGGCTCCAAGTGCAGAACAGCTGCCAAGACGGCGAAGCAATCACGCCGCAACCATCGCGCTGCGATGGCTGTTGCAGCGATGAATAGCCAGGACCGCCGTGGAAGACAGCAGCCCGATGACGAGCCTTGTCCCCCTCAGAGAAAGAAGCAAAAGACACTGGAACCACAGACTGCATGGGTGTAGGCTGAGAGATTAACGAAACTTACTGGTAAATCATTTTGATTCTAATGTGCTCCCGCCAATCAAAATGTTACCTACATCCTAATAGATAATAATCTCTAAAAATGAGAATTTTTCAGAATATATCCCTCACCATCTTGAAATCCGTTACAAAATCGATCTTTTAGATATCTTACAGATATAGTTAGCTAAAACGAACACCCCCACTGGATTACTGAGTTAATTTTACAGCTGATAACCAAAAAAAGTTTTTTTTAATTTTGCGTCTCAAATGGGAGATATTTTTTGTCGGGGTCGTTCTCGGCACCCGTTGACTGCAAAAATTCGTGACTGGGCTTAAACGAAAGAGGAGGCATTCCTCTTTAAGTGGTGTGCTCAAATCCCGATTCGCACTTTGGTTATTATGTTTGACGCAGTCTCATATAGGAAGTACGTTTTTATAAATCTCTGTACTAACAGAAATTTGTTTTTGGCCAGTACAAATTTTTGGCGGATTTTCGTGTCGCCGATTGCCGCTCGCAATTTGTATGGCGAATGTTATTCGAAGAGGTGCGGATTTCACCGTCGTTGTCTGTACTCACTCTCACTCATAGAACTTCTGCTTCTATGATAGAAGCAGACAACGTCAAACGAGAAACGACTTTTTACTTTTTACTTACGGATGGTTCCATGCAGTTTTGGGCAAATGTACAGCAGCTTTATCTTCTTTTTAAGCAGTTCGGATGGCCAGTCCATACTGCCATATTTTGACTTTGAGATGTTAAGGCATTCATTCAGCTAGGCAAGATACCACTCGAACCTGCAAATTTGCATAAGTGACCACAGCTCAGGTGATCTTTATAGCACAAACTTGGTCCTCTTTACAGTGCGTCGGCTGTCCGCAAACGAAATGTTTCGCTTCAGAATAACTGGGGCTTGCATACAATTCGCAAATGCTCGACTTTGAGGAGAATAAAGCGGGACGTTGTTCTCCACGTTATATGGGTCAGACGGGCTCGATGGGCTCTGTTCACCCTTGCCCTCACCCTTCACAATGACTACACAGCCATTAACCCAAGTCGTGGTCTGTTCCACAAATGCCTCATCAACAGTCGGAAACAAAACCTCGGCGTCCATCTGAACCGGCTCGAAGTCATCGTCCAGCGGTTCACAGAGCGTGGACTCTGACACAAAAGTCTCAAGCGCACAGACCTCGATGGGTTCATTCGTTTCCGTCTCAGTCGAGTGGAACATGGCGACCAAATCGACCAGTGCACGAGGGAGCACACTAGTATCAACAAAAGGAGCCGTGTAAGCCGAAAGTACGTGTCTTGCAGCATCTAGTGATGTCAGAAGATCATGAGTACACAAGCTACAGAAAGTGTCCATAACACAAAACAGCCAGTTTTAAGCACCTTTCAAGACGTCCACAGATGTCTCCATCACTGTCCACCATGGTTCACCCTGTTCTGTCACAGTGTCCACCGCCACACAACCTTGAAAGAGCCCAGCAGCGTACACTGCAGATTTAGCAGCCAGAGGAGCGTCCACCGCCAGACACGTCCACGTGATTGCACTGTCGTTCAGAAAGCTCCAAGCCGTCTGCTTCAGCTTGAACTGCAGAATGTCATCCGACTGCGTCAAAGCGACAACTTTGTCCACCTCAGCGGCAATATAACAGAAAGAGTGGTCCACCTCCAGCTCAAAAGCAAGTGCAAGCAGCACATCCCCCTCAAGCTGAAGTAACTGGGTGACAATTTCTGATAACTCACTGTCAAGATGCGCTGACGTAATCAGCGCTTTAGCTAGTCGTTTCACGTCCACACTTTGAGTCTCATGGTCCTCGGCCTTGGCAGCCAGTAACAGGCAGGCAGCCGCCACAATGCGCTCATCACTCGTGGCCAGCGACCGCCGCATGAAGAAGCGGTGCAGAAACACGCAGGCGGCTCGTTGTGAGGCCAGCGATACATGCACCAAGGCCGCCAGTTGCGACACCAAACGGCAAGCGGCGCTGCGTCGCTCTAGCTCCGAAACGAGAGAGACACCATCACAGCGGGACGGCGATTGCTGCAGCTCAGAGGCGGTGAAGAGCCAGTTGGAAGCCATGGGGCCGGAAGGGGCCTGGGAGGCGGTGCGTAGAGAGGGAGCGGGCGAGACAGGAGACGGAAGGGACTTGGTTGGTTGCTTGATGCTTCTTGGTAGATGGAAATGGCCTCACAAATGGTTAGACGTCGAGGACCAGCCAATGGTGGTGCGCGGATTTGGTTTCAACCAATCATAAACGCGAGAAAATCGTTTCAATTATTTGCAGTGGACTGGCTTTTTCTTTGCCAAGTAATTATTGATCTAATTAATTAATCTATGTCACTTGGTTTGAGTTATTAATAATTTTTCGTAGTGCTGCGAGCTGAATTGCTTTGGCTTGAATCCGCTTAAGCACCTGCATCTTCTGTATTTCCATTTTGTCCAGTTCTGCTAGGACAGTAACTTCCATCTCTGCAATTTGGTCTTGTACTGAAAGCTCAATTATGGGTTTCTTTATCCGCAGACTGCGAGCTGTCCTTATCATGGAGAAAAGATGGCGCTGATCAGAATCTCGCCGTAAATGTACCGATCGCCATGTTGCTTGCAAGAGCCTTGCAGCATTTTGACGTGTGGCTTTCTCCCACAAGCCCAGCTCGATCAGATACTTAACTTCCTTCTCCTTTGGCGAAAGATCGAGGAAATTGAAGAAGAGAGACTGGATCAACGCCACGATTAGTACACCGCAAAACATACCCCCCATGATCGAGAAACCTCGGCCGAGATACGTAACAGGAAAGTGATCGCCTAATCCGGTTCCAGACTGCACACACGCAAAGTCATTAGTTCTTCCTATAAAAATTTGAAACGAAAACCAGCGAAAAATCAATTTACGGCCGTACCAGCGTTACGATCGTGAACCAAACAGACTTCCAGAAATTATCAAATGAAGCTTGAGCCGGTCGCTCTAAGATACGAACAATTGCAGCAGTGAGCAGCGTGATCAAAGCTGTCAGCGGCATGAGAACGTGCAAAGGGTGAAGCTGAAAGATAGCTTTGAAATGGAAAGATGGCTTCATGGTGTCCACGCCGTTCAGTGATCCTACAAGCGAAATCCAAGGCGAGTGTAGCGCCGATGAACTACGCACAAACCGTGCCAATAAATACAACCTTGCCGCCATAAATACACCTGCAAGACAACACAAGAGCCACTTTATCAGCACTCACGTCTTCATCCTGTCATTCCACCTCTTCTTACACACCTAGTACTTCCACCGGATATTGATACACCAGATAGCAAGCATCTGCACGCCTCACACAGTTTAATCCGCGTTCTGAAGGCTCGCAAACCGACGTATCGGTAACACTCGGAGCTCCGTGTAACTGCACGATCTCAAACTCCCCACCAACGGTTGGTGGGATATGAAAACCGCAGATAAAAAGTTCCAATACCAGCAAAAATGGTCTCCAGAATGAAAATTTGGTGCTTTTGGACGGGACGGAACTCTGCAGTTGGTGTATGCGCCCGTCACACCGATATCTCAGCACCAGGAGCGACAGCAGCAGCACCGTAGACACCGACACACAGCTCTTAAGCACCAATGCAGTGAGCTTTAATTTCCCTGATTGTGTGTCATTATTTTGCAGCACTTCGTTCTCCACAAGCATCAGAATGACACCCAGCAGCCCAAAGACGCACGAAAGCAGCTCGTAGCACTGACGACGCTGGAATTGCTGCAAATCTCACGCAAAACGAAGCTTTTAAAGACATTACATATCAATATTGAGGGTATAAGACGCTTACCTGCTGAATATGCAGGAGGAACTGAATGGGAGGCGGTTGAAGCTCCACATCGGGACTCTTAGTAAGAGCTTGCGCCTCGAGACGCATCGGAGCGAAATACTACTAACTTAGTAACGGGACTCTTAGTAAGAGCTTGCGCCTCGAGACGCATCGGTGCGAAATACTACTAAGTTACCGGTACCTGATTTAGCTGGTACAAAAAACGACTTTTTGACCAATTGAAGGTAAGCTGAAGTTAAAGTTGCATAAACTGTACCGGTATCGTACTGTTGGCTGAAAAGTTAATTCAAAAGCAGTTTTCAGTATTTGCTCATCATTCGCTCGGCCGAAAGTATATCGGGCTGAGTGATGAACATCATGTTGCGCAGTTACGTAAAAAACAGTTAAGTTCATGGTTTTGGATGATGACGGAAAATGGTCATCGCGCTGCAGCAATTCAATATTTGTCGCGTTAGCTTGCTGGAACTACGAAGAAGCTCTGAAATTAATAGAAGCTTTGACACGTGTACAAAGTTCAGCTATGTAGGATATCATACATGCAATCCGATTGAACACAAAGTCTAGCAATGGACGTCAGGGTCTTCAAATCCAAACATTAAAAATGTTGGGGGACGGATTATTTCTGAGTCATTATCGGCTACTTTCTGAGTCGTGCTATTTCGGCTTCTTTTTATGTACATGTAATTTCGGATTTGTTTTGAGTCGACGGATTAATTCTGAGTCCGAGGGGATTAATTGTGAGTCCGATTTCGGATTTGTTTTGAGTCGACGGATTAATTCTGAGTCCGAGGGGATTAATTGTGAGTCCGAGGGGTTAAATTCTGAGTCATGGGTTAAATTCTGAGTCATGGTTTAAATTTTGACTAGTGACCCATCACGCTTTTCCATGCACAGTTTTTCTGGGATTTTTAGTAGTTATATAGTTTTTCTGTTTTCTGATCTCAATCAATCATGCATTAAACGCGATCCATGATACACGCCATTGTGAATCTAACTA
>JAIKVB010001709.1:0-11261 GCA_024679045.1 Phytophthora brassicae
TGTACCCAAAATGATAAGAGAGAAACTGTAGCGAGATGTGGGATTTCCACCACGCAGTAGGATTGCCGTAGATACGACAACCATGCAGAGCTTGCAGCGCGACCATCTCCTTCCACAAGCGCACGCCGAATCCATGGCGCACAGAGTCGTTTGAGGCCTGAACGTGGTCAAGTCGCGACAAGCTGCTCTTGAACACTAGAAAAGGCGCATACTTGTTTCCCTCCCAGTCCCCAACAGCATTACTGTGGCTCGCTCCTTGTCCTTGCCACCACATTTCACCCATACCGTTTTCTCGCCCCGTGTGGTGACTGTTTGCGCGGCAAGTACTCGAAGAACACCGCTATAGCAAGCAACAGTACCGTTAAAACGCGTTAGTGGTATGTCGATGCAATAATAAAGATCCCCATACCTGTTTGATCTGCGTTGTAAACATTTGTGATCTCGTGCTCAATGATAGCCGCGCGAACTTCATCTATGAATTTAGCTTTCTCCACAGCCGCATCTTCGGGTGTCGTTTGGCCCTGACGTGTCCTAGCGCGGATAGATAGCTTGTGTCGCCGCATGAACCGCCTTCTCCATGAGTGAGATGCCTTGAATATCTCGCGACTCAGCCCTTCATCAGCTGCCACCTCTAGCGCTTTGTACCGTAGCATCTGCGAGGAAACAGGACAGCCTTCTCTGCGCATCGAGTTCAACCAGAGCACGATGTTGCTTTCTGCGTCGCCAGACAGAACGGTAGCTTGACCACTGCTACGGAGGTTGCGTAAGTGCCCTTTACCGTTGGTGCAAGGCCGACAAAATACGAGCTTCTTGTTGTTTCCACTTTGAAATTTGCTTCTGTTTACGCGTCTTGTCGGCATCGGTACATGCTGGGTAGAAGTGTTGAATAGCTTCTTTTACTGTGTGACTTGCAGCTAGGAGCTCAAGAACAATGCGCTTGTGTGCATAGTCGACGGCTATGCGGGTGTACTTCTTCGGTTTCTTGCCAGTTCCTGTAGTGCGAGGCCGCCCCATGGCGTTTTTGGAAATGGGTGGCGACAAAGTAGGCTATTAATAACTGGCACAACACAGCAAGTTAGCAGTAACATATGCCACGAAATTGAACTGTATGATTGGCCAAAACAAAATTTGCTTAGGAGAAAACTTCGCTTAGGACAGGGGTAATGCGGTACCTCTGTCATTCGGTAGATGACGACGAGCTCGCGATCCCATTGAATTCGTTAGCCATACAAACAGGCACAACAAAAATCTGGTCGTATTTTTCGTACGGAAACATGGCTGTAATTCCGCATAGATGAGCCGCGGAAATGTTTCGGCCCAAATTTTTAAACGCCGCAAAAATGTTTCCAAAAACGTTTGCATCGAGAACATAAATTCGACCAAATGATGGAATGTGCTCTCTAACGTAGTATGTAATAACTACGTCGTTTAGCCATTCGTCGGTATCCAGCGTTTTAATATCATTTTATTGTACTATTAGACGAACTGAGCTCATACCTGGCGCAAACGAGGTACTGCGCGTCTCACACACAGCTTGTGATAGATCCACAAATTATTCGCTATTATCACCACAATTCTCATCCAGCAGCAAAAATCGTCTGGAAATATAGATGACCCAACAGTGGAAATTTGCATAGGCTCCGATGGTACTTCTGTATACAAAAGTTTCGTCGATGGTAATTGGATACAATTAGCCAACTCATTTAAATTACCACTCACTCCACGTGGGACAAATAACTTCTCCGTGCTATCGGAAATCTTGTGTTTCTTCTGATTGGGCGTTTTGTGAATTTCGTGAGGAGCAATAAAATGTTCAAGTTTGTGACGGTTCAAAAATCGATTTAATTTGTGAATTTCGTGAGGAGCAATAAAATGTTCAAGTTTGTGACGGTTCAAAAATCGATTTAGTCACTGACCCATGCGTCAATTTCGTGAAATTAGGAATTTTTACGGAGAAAATAGATAAAATTTCACTGCGTTTCATACAGGAGTCAGTCTCTTCAGACTGCTTGATAAGATTCACGATGTCTCTCTCGAACTCGTTCGTCTTGGATTGAGGACCACGTCGTGCTACAAATTCCGAGTTTACACGTGCGCGGATCATCTCTTTAGAAGATAACCACCCAAGCAACGTAGTTCGCCGAACCTGGTGCTGCCGTGATGCTTCGGACGTACTCCATCCACTTAGTTCCCAGAGATTTAGGGCTTCAACCTTCTGTTCATCGGTGAAGGTGTGCTGTTCATGGTGACCTATTAGTAGATTTTTGAGTGCCACAGGTTATTTGACACATAAACGGGTAACTCGACACTACGGTGCTATCTATACTGCGTGTACGGGTAACTCGACACTACGGTACTATCTATTGACTTTACTACTGCGTGTACGGGTAACTCGACACTACGGTACTCTTTATCATTTTACTACTGTGTGTACGGGTTACTCGACAGTACGGTACGGTTTTCTCATTTACTACCGCATGTACGGGTAACTCGACACTACGGTACTCTTTATCTATTTTACTACTGTGTGTACGGGCTACTCGACAGTACGGTACGGTCTATCGACACGTGTCAATCTGTACGGTCTAGTTCATTCTGATCCGCATTTCCAATATTGCTTCGAGCACTCTGTAGTGATGTACGTAAGCTTTACGATAGAGCTGCTGACGTGTACTTCTAACAGTGATGCTGATTGCAGTCCCACTTATCGCTATGAAGGGTTAATCTATTGCCATTTGCCGTGCTTCCCGTATATTGTTTTCTTTAAATATTTACTTGCCAATAATGTTTTCCACTGCCTGTATATTGTTCTCTTTAGGGATTTACTTGCTTCTTATTTCTAAGACGTCTTGAGTGTATCCTGGAGCTGGATCACAGATAGCAGCTGTCTGAAGGAGGCGCTGATGGCGTTGTATCATTTTGTTAAGCTCGCCTCTGTTGTGAAGCGCTTGCAAGTGCTTTAACACGGCACTGGATCCACGCGAGCTGATATTTTCTCGCCCGCCAGGAAGGATGTGATTGCTTGTTCTGATTGCTTTCCCAGAATATGTACGCAGTCACGGTAGTCGGCAGAGGTTGGGTTGAGCGTAAATCCTTCCGGAAGAAATATCTTCATAAAGGCAACAAGGAGTTTCGCCTTCGATCGTTGCTGCTTCGGTGCCCCCGCATACCAACGGGGTTCATTGACGTACCAGGCAAACCAAGTCGCATGAGTGAGTGACGGAACCCCTGTGCTGCTTTATTTTGGAAGAGCTCGAAGTGGCTGATTCTTCTTCCGTGTTGCTTCTCTTTCGTTTAGGTGGTACAGGTTCGTGGTTAGGCTTTGCCTCGAGATCGTCCATTCGAGCATCCTGTCGGTTGGAGTGCTCTATAAGATGTTTAATTACCGCCGCTTGGTGATCGATGACTTTTTGTTGTGCGCTTGATTCGTTTGCCTGCAATTCTTGTGAATTTTTCGCCGTCACCGCTGGTTTTGCTAAAGGTTGTGCAAGATGGGACGACCAAGCGAAGAGATCGGCCAGCGAACTACCTGCGTATAACACACAGGCTTCGACGCGCTTGACAGCTGGACTTTCAGGGTTCAAGCTCTTCAGCACTGGGAAATGGCGGATGATGCAGGTGGTAAGCACGTCTAGCACCTTCTTGTTCACGTTGAACATCTTCGTTGCGAGCTGATAGCAGGTCGTGAAAAGGACACGTTGTACATTTTCAACTGTAACTAAAGTCTGCGAGTCAAATGTCGAGAGGTCTTGTAACGGTACACTTGTCATGTCATGGCTTCGTATCCGCTGAGTACCTTGGCGATCATGTGATCTTGTCGGCTGGTGTTGAAGATGTAATTAAACCCTTTGTTTGTAGTGCTCATATTCCAGGATCCTCGATCGAAAATCCAGCGTGCAGTCATCTTGTCGCAGCCGTTTGCATGTTGGGCCCCACCGCGACGAAAACTGTGCGACGTCAAAGCGGCGTTCACCCCAACGCTAGCGCTACACGATCAAGCACCCGGTTGACATTAGCGTATATCGTTGGCGCCGTGTCTATGCGAGGTGCGGAAGCAGGGGAACTCAGGCCTGTAGATATCTGCGGCGCTTTGAGAAGCTCGACCAGCGAAACATCGGGTGAGAGCACCACAGCGATGGGCGAGGCTTGCTCCTGGAGATTGCCTACGAGCATTGGGCATAGTGCAGGCTGAACGAGCAGCGCAAGAGAGATCGCCAGTAATGGGCACGTTGCGAAATCAATATCAGGGGAGCGACAACCCTTGCTCCTCCGATGTCTTCACACGGACCAAGCGGAAGAAGAATACGTCGCCAGCGTCGATAGACATGTTCCGTTTGTGGATCATCGCTAGATCGGATGCCCGCCCAAATAAATACCGGAGTAGGCACAGTAGAGAGGCATCCTGATAATCGCTAGCAGAAGTTGCGTTAGCATACAAATATGTAAGCATCTTTTTTAAATCCGACTTCGTGCATGGAGGTGCTTTAGCAACGAAGCCACCGCCATCTCGTTTTAGACAAAAGCTATCAAGTGTCTTGCCCATTTTTAGCATCCTAGAATCCAACAAGGCTCGGTGCCGAGGGAATTGATCAAGAAGCCAAAGTTTGGCCTGCCGGTAGTAGTGCATGGCAGTATTTCGTGCAAGTGGCTTACCCTTCTTGCCCTCATTGAATGCTAGGTACATCCCAAACTTATCCATCACACTCACAAACGCTTCCCACTTTCATCACTATCTATGCATCTCCTTACGTACTCCTCTTCAACTCCTTCATTCTTGAGGAACTTAGCAAACGCAGCGATGGCTGTGGCCTTGGCACGCAGGGTGTTGCCGGGCTGTAGCTCGTCTAGGCCCATTTGAAGAGTCTGATAGTGCAAAATATGCAACTGATACGTGAATCACTTAACATTTGGATAGACAGACACATATTTTCAATATTATCGGACCTGATATGTCCGATCGAGTGGATTAGACGACTCACCTAGCCCTAATGAGTCTAATTGGACAAAATCAAAGAATTCACTGGTGCGCATTGGCTGAAAATTAGCTCTTTCATCTGATTGGCGCTTGAAAGTGTTACAATAATCAAGTATGGTCCGATAATGAGCTATATTCTACCATATGTACTTTTTGGTTTTCTTACACTTGTTAACTGTCAAGAGGCCAATCCTAACACTCAACGCTACTATGGTGTCTGTCCGTCACGAAAATTACATTTCGGCGAAATTTCGCTGGCGCACCCTCATTGGCTGCCGAGCGCAGCGAAGGTGGCCATGATTGGACAAAATAAACTGAGTGCGTTGCGGGACCGAAGGGCCCGCCCCAGCCCCCCCTGACCAACTAACGCAGTGAGTAGTGCAGCGGGTCCCTGCGAGCAGAACGGGTCCGCTTACTACCGGAGCGAAGCGTAGGTAGCTATTTTAATTAAACTAACAAACACTTACCGCCGCGTAGCGGCGTCACTCGGCTAGTTTCAAATCAATCTCGATCGACAATCCCCAGACGCCCCGGACGACGACGCAGAGATTACCCCAGGTGCAGTGCCCGTGGTATGGAGCGGCTAATCGACCACATGTACGCCGACGTAAACAACCCGGAGATCGCTACTGATGAGTACTTCGCCAGTCGTTCGATTCTTACCACGACAAACGCGTTGGTACATCGCATTAATGAAGCAGTAGCGGACCGACTCCCTGACACAGCCCACGAGTATAGATCCCTTGATGCGATTCAGGACGACGTGGACGGGAACTTCTTCGAGCAAGAAGTGCTGAACTCGGTGAATATCAACGGCATTCCTCCACACCGACTGGTACTCAAGAAAGGGATTCCTATCATGATGATGCGAAATTTAAATCCTGACCTGGGACTCTGCAATGGTACGCGTCTAAGAATTGTCGAGCTGAGAGACCACGTCATCCACGCAACAATCATGACTGGAGAGCGAAAAGGACAACACGTTTTCATTCCTCGGATTATTTTTGTGAGTTATGATTACACCCGCGATTTCCCGTTTCGCCTTCGGCGTAAACAGTTTCCGGTGCAGCCCGCATTTGCTATGACGATTAACAAAGCGCAGGGGCAAACAGTTCTAAACTTGGGATTGTATCTTGCCGGTCCGTGTTTCTCTCATGGACAGCTATATGTGGCCCTGTCAAGAGTCACATCGCGCGCGAGATTTAAGGCAATGATCGAGTATCCTGATTTAGAGGAGGAGGACGGAGTGTACACGAGCAATATCGTGTACCGGCAGATCTTTGACTAGGTTAAACACTACACACCAATTATACATTTTTTATAACTTGACGATTTGTTCGTGATGTAACATCAGTGTCTGAGTCAAACCATTGCACACTAATAGACACTCACTCACACACCAACACACACTAACATTCCCCTTCGTGACACACTCACCCACCCACACTCACTTACCCACCCACCAACACTCACTTACCCACCCGCCCACTCATTCTGCTACTCACTCACTCACTCACTCACTCACCTACTCACTCACTCATTCACTCACTTACTCACGCACTCACTCTATGCTACTAGTTTACATGTTAAAACGATACAGACTGGTTCAGCGGATGCTGCTGTTTTCTTTTGGCTAAAGGTCCACGGTTCGATCCGTGTAAATGTAGCACTAATTTTTGTAGTCTTGATTTTAGTGAAAACCCCCGCCGAAGCAGCGAAGGCGTTCAGACTCACTACTAGGACCAAACCTAATACTCCATCCCTCGCACTACTTTTTGTAGCACTGCTTTTAGTGAAAATCCCGCCGAAGCGCAGCGGAGGCGGTTACACTCACTACTGGTCCCAAACCCAAAATGCACCGCCGCGTAGCGGCGGCACTCGGCTAGTCCTAACACTCAACGCTACTATGGTGTCTGTCCGTCCGTCACGAACATTACATTTCGGCGAAATTTCGCTGGCGCACGCTCATTGGCTGCCGAGCGCAGCGAAGGTGGCCACGATTGGACAAAATAAACTGAGTGCGTTGCGGGACCGAAGGGTCCCCAGCCATCCTTGACCTACTAACGCGGCGAGCAGTGCAGCGAGTCCCTGCGAGCGGAACGGGTCCGCTTACTACCGGAGCGAAGCGTAGGTAGCTATTTTAATTAAACTAACAAACACTTACCGCCGCGTAGCGGCGGCACTCGACTCAATCTCTCTAAATAATATTGTTACATGTATTATCCTCCTGCCTTTTTGCCTAAGATATTGTCCTAGGTAGAAATACACTAGGACTCTGAATCAGAGTCCTACATTAATCTAGATCAGAGTCTCTGATCTAGATTGAAGCTAGAAAAAAAACTGTCGTGCAGTTCTACCGGTAGGTACCACCAGTCTATTTGCAAGACCGCCCCCTGGATCATCAAACACCTGTGCGGACCCTACTCCACTATGTCTGGAGTTCAAGTAGAGCTCCAGCCTGCGCACGCTTACACGCTGCTGCTTGTAGTGCTGCTGCAATTCGTCCACCTATGGGCTGGTATCAAGGTCGGCCAAGCTCGCAAGCTATACGGCGTCGAGTACCCCGAGGTGCGACTCTTAAAAACTAGTGCCAACTGAATTAACTCCGCTGATTCATTTCTTTGTTATGCCGTCTAGATGTACGCCGATAAGGGCGACAAAAATGCCAAGGCCTTCAACTGTGTGCAGCGCGGCCACCAGAACATTCTGGAGAACATCCCGATCTTCCTCGGCCTTCTCTTCACGTCTTCGTGCGTTGCCTTATCCTTTTGCAGGGAATACCCGAACTTAACTATGCTACTGTTGTCTCTATGGTTTTTCCCCTTCATTGTTGCAGGATCTACCGCCCACAGGTTGCTGCAATTGCTGGGTTTGTCCGCATTGTAGCCTTTGTGCTGTACATGCGCGGTTATGCTACGGGTGACCCTAAGAAGAGAATTCAAGGAGCTTTTGGTGCGTACTACTTTGGCTACATGTACTTACGATCTGTTGCGAAGAGGTATAGCTAACTTATCAGTTGAATTACTTATTGTGCTTCAATAGGCCACCTTGCTCAGCTCGTGAACCTGGGTTTGACCGTGGAAGCAAGCCTACGCATTCTTGGATTCCTGGGCTAGCTCTGATCTACATCTCTTTCTTCTATATGATCCAAGTGATCGGCCGTGGGGGACCTCAGCTTTAGTACAGTGACGCGCTAGCACGCAGACAGGAGAAGAGCTGCATGTTGTGTCACGCTTTTACGAAGGCTGAACATCCGCTTTTTACTGGGATCTTATCGATGAGGAAGAAATACATGATCGTTGTCGTAGCTGATGAACGTTTTTAAAAAGTCGCAGTAATGTTACATGTACTACTTTTTCGGACGGGGCTCCGATGGCCCAAATTGATGAAAACACACAATTCCGCCGGTATCAACGAGTACGAAAGATAACGAGAAAATTCGCAGTAATGTTACATGTACTACTTTTTCGGACGGGCCGATGGCCCAAATTGATGAAAACACACAATTCCGCCGGTATCAACGAGTACGAAAGATAACGAGCAAACATTCAAGTTTTTTGCGGTTTAGCTACCATCGTCGCTGCAATCGATGGGTTGTTGGCAGCTTAATGTAATCTGTTAGAAAATATATGCTCTTAAACTCGTTTCGGCCGGTATACAATTCACGCGTGCGGGTGCAGCAGGTTTACATGTACGATAGAGGCTCGTACACGTGAGTCTTCTTCGTAATCTCGTCGCCACTTGTCAGGTCAAGCTCGACCTTCACGCAGAACAGCGAGCTGTTACTGTCGTCGTCGCTGGTAAGCATGATCTCGTAGTTGCCAGCAGGAGCAATGATCGGCAAGTTCACGTCCACCTTCAGATCCGAGATCTTGCCCTTCTTCGAGGGGCAAGCGAAGCCGTGGACATCAATATGGCCCAGGCCAAGTGGAAGTGGAATGTGCGTGTCACCACACAGCTTGCCGCTGTGTCCGAACACCTGGGTGCCGGCCAGCTTGACCCCAAGCTTAAAGTTGGCTGATTCAAAGTCCTGCTTCGAGTTACCGTTTCCGAAAAAGGAAACCGGGTGGCCACGCTGGGGTGATGTAGGAGTCACTTCCAAGTGGTCAAAGTCAATGATGGAGCTTGAAGCATCGCCGCATTGCGTGATCTTGGACGAAGAGAAGAGATCAGCCAGGTTCTTGGGGCGGAAATCGCGCGCTTCAGCCGGGAACGAGTCTACAAGCTTGTCTGCAATCACCGACTTCGGCTCCACCACAACCACCTCGTTCTTCTCCGTTTCTTCATCTTTAGAAATCAGCGTCGCGAATGGGTAGCTGGGCACCGAGGCAATGCCGCACTGGCCAGCAGGTCCGTTCTCCTCACGAGCGAGGCGAATGTACCCTTGCTCCCCCCACGATGGACCCCACGAGTTCTTCACCTTCCAAAACTTCTGTCCGTCCTCAGCGCCGTAGCCGACAGCCAGCACGCCGTGATCGAGCCTCGTGCCACACGTCAAGTTGAAGACGCCAGCCTTGTAGAACTGGAACGCTTTCTGGTCTGCCTCGATAGCCACTGACACGGGCTGCTGGGCCACCGCCACCTTGAGGGCATGCTCGTCCTGCGGGTTAACGTCCTGGAAGCCCGTGACCTTTACGGCGCTTTCACATTTGCGGCAGACCTGCGCCTTCGCCTTGTACTCGTAATCTTCTTCGCTGCAGATACCTCCGTGATCCTCAATCCACGCAAAGGCATGGTCCATGAGGCCACCGTTGCAGCCCATGTCTCCGTTATGGTCGCAGTCTACGAGCTCCTGCTCCGAAAGGCTGAGGAGCTTGCCGCTCGACACAAACGCAGCTCCTTCCACGGCTCCCGTGGTGGAGAAGGCCCAGCACGAGCCGCACATGCCTTGGTTCTTAACGGGCGTGACGCCGCCCTTGTCCTGCCAGTCCACGACATCCGGCACCTCCACATCGCTCCAAAGGTTGTCGACGCGCGACGCTAGGCGCTGCTCCACGTACCCGTCGGGCATGGCGAGGCCCGTCATCTTGAACTTGAACTCGTCGAACGACATGTGCGAGAACTCGTTGTGGCCCAGCGTCACACCCGTCCAAGCATTCTCAGCGTTGTGCTCCAGGATGTACATGTCATTGGCGATGTAGTTCTCGAGGCGGCGTGCGAACTCGAGTGCATCCGAGAACGTCAGTTTGTGACTATGCATCCAGCTCGAGAACTCGTGCTCATACTCGAGGGGTGACTTGAGGGCGTCGCACAGCGCTAGGCTGGCGAGCACAAGAGAACCGACCAGTACGCGCATTAAGACAGTGGGTCAGGAAGCTTCTTTCTCGTCTTCTCTCCTCGGGGGCGGAATTGGTTATGTGAGGAATGCGGAAGGGTGCGGGCCGTTGAAGCGGACATTTGACTTGAACTTTGTATCGAAGATCGGGGGAATCAGGACCATCATTCTCGCGTGTGGGGTGACCAATGAGAACACTGGATTTGCTCCAATGGGAGTGCCGATAAAGGGCTGAGAACTCACCTGCAGCACACCTGCGACTTCAAGCTCTGCTGCAAGTTATTGGTCTGGCGTGCCTTCTTCCTGGTCTCGTTGTCTGCTCGCCTTCTCGTGACTGGGTGCACGGGGCGCCGAAATTTGCGTTTGAGGTGGCGCCATTCGAAACCGGAGACACGCAGTTTAGGCGCTCTCTGATTTTCGGCTACCAACTATACAACTCGAGTCTTAGAGTTCGGCAAACGGGCTTTTTCTGTTTTGTTACGGGTGCTTCGCTGTATGTCAACTGTATGGTGTGTGGTATGGTTCTGCCAAATATCGATGATGAACGTCCTGGGCCTCAGACCCTGTGATAATGTCATTTTATTGCAAGTTGAATGGAACATGCACTGCGCTCGTGTAGGACACTCTATCGATCTGGCATCTAATATTCAATTATTGCAGTATTGACAGCACCACACCATTGACACCGGCATCACCTCCACGCCAACCGTATATCCTAAATGCCAGCAACGCACTCCATAACGATTACCCCGTCTACAAAAAAATCGCTGAAAAACGACAAGAAAAAAAGGATCTTCTTCACTTTCGGCGCTCGCAGTCATGGACGGATGCTAGCGATTACGACACTATATTCATGAAGAACTGAACGACGGCAGGTCTGATCGAGTTACATGTAGCGAACTGTAGAGCGTCACGGCAAAGACAAACAGTTACTACGTAGTATGTCGTTTCAAGGTCAGGCAGGCAACAGTCCGCTCTGATTTATTTTTAAAAGCTTCTCAGCCGTGCATA
>JAIKVB010001710.1:0-11259 GCA_024679045.1 Phytophthora brassicae
GATACGCAGATCTGAATGAAGAAGAGGGTGTCACTGAAGAGGATGCAGAAGTGCCGAAATCGCGGGTTGACGCCTTGATCAATGCTATCTTACAGTATCACGATGTCTATCCTGTTCTTCGACGTGTGGTTCAATTTCTGTGCCAAGAACTATCCGAGCAAGATATTTCAGACGACAACGGTGACGATGCTTGTCGGTGCATACGGTCCTTTGTTAAAACAAACGCACTGATGTACACAGTAAAGGCGATGCTGGTCAATCTGGATTCCCCGTCGTTTATAGATTCCTGCTTCGAACTGCTGATTCAAATGATTAACGTGGCTGAGGAAAGTATGACAGCTGCCTTGAAGAAGACGGGTAAGTCAAGTTACACTCCCCTATTTTGATTGACAAAGAGTAACTTTTTGGTATTAATGAAATTATGATATGATGAGCTGGGCTAGACATTTTTACCATCCTCGACAAGATTGTTCACAAACTGCTGTATCAGAATGAGTCTGCTTGTGTTCATCGTGGGATTCAAATTTTATCCAAGATTGTAGCCAATATGTCATCGGTTGATAATCGCTTGTGGACGCAACTCGTCGCGACTACGGCGCAAGCAATGGTTTGTCTACGCATTTTCTACAATACTTGTAGCATTTCAGACTAGTAACTTTTGTATTGATCTGTCGATAGCTCACTAATTCACCGGATAACACTCTCGAGCGAGAATGTTTGCTAAGTTTAAAATTCCTTATTCAACTGAATGAGTATAGTGCCGTCCCCGCGACATCTTCCAACGTTATTTTGAAGAAATTGGACCAATGCAATCTACAAGTGACTGGAGAAAGCAGCGTATTTGCTTCGGCTGCAGTTGCAGTTTTGTTTCGGTACGAATGTGCACGATGTACGAATGGCAACAGAAACGAACGCCTACTAAAAAATTCTGCTGCAGAATATTTGATACTACCGGTAGTCCTGGGTCACTTCGAAAATCTCGCATGGAATTTCCCGCGCACATTCTGGCAGCCAAACTTCATCAACTCGGGACGAATCATGTAAATATTTCTCACTTGCTTCTTCATGTGCCCCCTCCAGGCTCTACTAATTTTGTTCTGCTGTTGCTGCAAAAGACCCATAAACGCTCTGTGGAAAATCTCTTTGACGAGCCTCTTGAAGCTGCAGTTCAAAACTCGCTAACTAAGTTGGTAGATTTAGCTATACCTCGTGTTGAGTTGTGCGTACCACACACAAATCTACCAGTAGTATCCAGCGAAGAGTAACTAACGTGCTTTGTGACTGGGGTAGGCACACTGAAACTCAAATGGCATCATTTCAGAGTGCGGCGATGAAACTGGTGCTCGGGGTAGTGGGGAGGTTAGTTCAAAACCACTGGAGCGTCAACAGTTTAAGACTAACATGTGCTTACGACTATAGACAAGAAGCTCGTGCAGTTTTGAACAGCGGCGGGATCGCAGTACTTCTCAATGTGTTCGTATCTGGTACTGTGCTGACATATCCGGCGATTGAAATGGCGTTGGCACAGTCAATGTTTTATGTGTCAATGCATTCGCCCGATGAAACGTGGAACGAGATTCAAACTAACAAATCTGGAATTAAACCATGGATTGAAGTGATTAACGATCGATGCAATGACGGAAACGATAAACTCGTGCACTATTTTCTAGCAATGATCATCACGTTGCTTCCTTGCGAGGTAATATATTAATCCAAACCTGAAGGAGAACAAACGTCACTAATTTTGCTTAAAACCTGTTGAAGAAATTTCGTGAAGCTTTTACGAGTAGCAAAGGGGTTGCAATTTTCCAGTCGGTCCTCCGCAAACGCCAACAGGTACAGAAAGCAAGCAACTGCGTTATCGATCGATTGGTCTGGCTTACGATGTTATTCTACAGCTGCCACTATGCACGCGTGCTGTTATTGCTACAATCAAGTCCGAACATCACCTATGCCCAAAGGACTCCGTGCCGTACGTGTTGATATATGGTTATTCGTGTTTTGTTTTGTTTTAAAACTACCATCGTTTATGTTTGTCAGCGTTATGTGTTCCCTAGTCGCGGAAATAATGTTTGCAAATGAAACTAGCAGTCTGTGCCAGTTGGAGTGTGCTCGAGTGCTGACGTTGCTCATCTCTCAGCAACGTGATGAGATCGTGCTAATTTCAAGCCAAAACGTGTTTGCAAATGAAACTAGCAGTCTGTGCCAGTTGGAGTGTGTTCGAGTGCTGACGTTGCTCATCTCTCAGCAACGTGATGAGATCGTGCTAATTTCAAGCCAAAACGTCCGAGATATAGTTCTTGTCTTGCGTTCAAAGCTGGCGGATCGCTCATTCACTGTCGAAATACTGAATCTTGTGGTGAACGCCTTGGTAAGTGACTGAAATTAAGTTTTACTGCTTTCGAGTATCTCATTCTAATTCAAGTAAAAGTCGAACCGTAGTACCCGAGCTGCGTTCATCGACCGAGGAATCTTGCAAATCGTATCTAAAGCGATCTGCTTGTATCAATGGACTCCTACAGAACCCGCTGGATGGAATGCCCGCTGGATTATTTGCGATGTCGCTCACAAACTTGATGTTTCCAGAAATCTTAGCACGCTCGAACCTCATGCTAGAATTTCAAGTGAGCTTTCGTTTAACCCACCGGTACGTTCAGTTGGTCACACTATGTAAAGTTATGATCCTCCGTCTTAGGTTCTGCATGCTTGACCATTAGGCAATTTCGATTGAAGCGTTAGACTCCTGCTGCTGCGTGGTTGGAGCACTTGCCTCAGTCAAAAGCCTTGTTTCCCGTTTGATTGAGGAAAATGCTATTGAGTACATCGTTGGTATGCTGCGCTACGCGAAACAAGAATTGGTTGTGCGCAGTGAGAGCTCATTTGCTCAGCTAGTAGTGACTTGTTTTTATAGTCTAGGAAGTATCGTGAATGCTTCTCTGGTGACTCAAGTTTCAGGAACCCCAGCAGTAAATGCTAGTACCTTTGATGGACGGACAGTTCTTTCTCGGCTGATCGATTCTGCAGCCGACGACATCATTATCGCGTGTCTTGAGGAGGCATTGCGGGGTAAGACTACTCCACCTTTACTTGTGGATTGTGGTTGTCGGCTACTACAGGCAATCCTGGCCTTCCCTCTTTCATTAAATACTGAAAGAGAAAGTCGATGGATTGTTGTGGTGACCACTCTTTTGCAGAGAAAAACATCTCAGCAGAGGACGCGTGAATCGCTGTTTGGTACAACTTTGGCGGTACTGTCCCGCGGAAATCGAACAAATACAACAGCCAGGTGGCAGCATACGAAAATGATAAAAGTTATACTTGAAGGTCTCAGCGATTCGATTCAACACGAAAGCAGTTGCACGCTTCTTAAAGGAGAGTGCGTTGGTGCTATTCGAGTGCTGGAAGAAATTGCGAAAGCATCAGATTCTTTGTCCGACTCTTTGGTCTCAGGATGTTTGGCTGTACTCGGAGAGTTGCTTGGTATATTAATTCTCTCTCCTTCTACTACGGCTCAAGAATTGATTGTTGTTATCCACAACGCAGTTACATCTTTTGCTACAACAAGATTTGTGGATCGGTTAATATCCCGTCTCGAGATGTTTATAACAGGAGAAGCAATCGAAGATTCTGCTAAAACGATGGGGTTTTCTAACGATTTCAAGGCCCTGAAAGCGCTACTATTTTCTAGCCAAGAAAAGAAAACGCTTGATGCTTATCACCGTCTTTTTGGCTATCTTGCTAATGTAGTCGAGTATCCCGGTGCATATGCCACGTTAAGGGACCAAATACCATTCTTTCTGGAACTAGGATGTTTTACCAGTCAGTTGCTTCCGACATCACAACGGGAACAAGTGATAAACAATGCACTATGTCAGTTTGCAGAGAGTACAGAGTGGCATTCAATGCGCTGGATAGCTGCACTAGAAGACCGGGGTTCGAGCGAGTTTACGTTAATTGTGGAGTTTGTGCTTCTCCGAATTGTGTCTGGTTACTCGATTCTTGATCCAGCACTAGTGATAGAGCTGTTCGATGCCTTGAGTTACCTCCTTCGCTGCGACCAATGCAAAGAAATTGTGTTGACATCTTCCCATTTTAAAGAGCTTGAGATCGTGTTATGGGATATTGTGAGGGCTGATCTTTCACGACTGGAAGTTGAACCTGATAAATACCATTTTGCAGTTTCCGTGCTCAGCACGTTTTCAGTCCTATTATCAACAGCTTCAGAAAAAATGACATTTTGTCACTGAAGAAAGTTGTAGCAACACTTTAGTGTCCTTTTGTTGGAATCACTTGACAACTTATTCTCTGGCACAAATGTGGGTTTGACCAAGATGACAATACTAGAAGAAACTCTTCAGGCTACCAGCATCATCTTAGAATACTGCACTCACCTCGGTGTTGAACACGCACTATCTATTATTCTACAGCACCGCACGACACGGCATATTGCCAAATTTTGTGCCGGTCCACCCGTCGCTGAGAGAAAACAGTGCCAGATGTGGTATTTGATATTGCTAAAGACTATCATAACGAGTCATGGACTACTCTACGCTGAGAAATTGTTAAATTTGTCATCGTATCCGCTCACGCTTTTGATCAATCTCGTTGAAATTATTGTGGAGAACAACACCTTACTTTCTTGGAAATGCTATATTGACTGTGTTAGCTTGGTACACAATTCAGGAGATGTTAACGAGTGCCAAACCGATTACAATACATTATTCGAGAAGCTTCGACAGCGAAGCATGGACCTAACTCATGGTCAATCCACTGTAATTACTTTCCAAACAGTGAAGAAGCATGTTATGGATACTATGACTCAGTTGAGCTTGAAATATGCGCAACTTTGTTTGATGACGTCACAGAGCGAATTTGACGGTTGCTTACGAGTTATTGCTCAGTCTGGAGTGGCCTATTATGAGCTGTTCAAGTCAGCATCTAGCTTCGAGGTTTCTGAGTACTCAACAGTGTTAAGTCTTCATTTAAAAATTGCTCGAGTTGCTCAGTTAAGAACCGATACTGAAAGGAGCATCGTTGAAGAATCAGCGATCACTTCGATAAGACACCTACTTGATCCGATTTGTATATCAAATGAAGCTGCGGGAGATTATATTGATTTGATGGTAGTAATGTACCTGTCTCCTTCTCGACGAGCTGCACCATGCCTGTTTATCGATGCCTCTAGTCCCATCGTGTCAATCTGTATACACAGACTGACGGCTGAGCTGGTTCGATCTACTTACCTAGAAAAGATTCTTTTAAACTGTTTTTCATCCTTCCGGGTTGTCTTTGCCGCTCGATGGGAAACTGGGGAAGTGGAAAGTTGTTTGCAACTTCTGAAAATCTGTTCATTAGATAAATGGTCCCAAGAACTTCTGCTGGAATCAGTACGGGTACTTCCTAAAGGACTTCTTCACCTCTTTGAACTCGCGCGTGCTGCACAAAGCGACGATCTTAGCGTGATAATCATGGTGTACTTGTTCCAGCATGTTATGGATATCCGCTACAAAACGCAGCCTATAGGTGAGCTCGAGCTTAGCCCAATTTTCACGATGGTGAAAAGAAATCTTGCTGGTAAAGTTGGCGACATCACCCAACGGAGGTGGCGAGTGATGACAGGAAGTGAAATTCGTCTAAGCTCTCTTAAAATGTTGAGACTATTTGCTCGACGTAAGGACTGTGCTGGCATCTGCTCTGATTTAGGCGGTATTAATATTTTGTATGACGTCCTATGTGCGCCATCTCAGTATCAAAACAGCATACACGTGGCACTCGAAATATGCTGTTATCTCGCCGGCTATGGAGCAGATTTGACTCACGAAAATGCAACTTATGCTCTTCAACTACTGTTCGTTCTTGTCGAAACTAGCGAGTATTTTTCTCGCAATCGCTTGGCATTTCTCGTACTGGAATTCGTATTAGCTGTCGGGATACCAGCCATTACCATACCCTTGATTCAAACATGCAGAACGCAGATTTTACCTGCCTCAACGCATTCATTCGAGGAAATGGAGATGTTCGTACAGCAACTTTACATTATCCGACAGAAGTTGGTTCTTCCAGCCACCAAATTCGCAGTTGTCTCCAGTTCCGATACACAATCTGAATTAACATCGACTCGACACATTCTATTTGAAAGTGAAATACGAAATATTATCACATCTAGCTACCGGAGTGTTGTACATGTACAGTGCTCCAGTGATCAAGATGAAAGCGATTTGTATATTGATGTGAACACTTCAGAAAAAAGTGAAATTGAACCACATGTGTATGCTCGACTGCGAGAAGCCGTAGAGCAGCTTGTTTTAGTATTGGATGACTTGGATATGGTAACGAATCGAAACTATGTCTCTGACTTGGTGCCTGCACTCGGTGAGATCTTGGTGCTTCACACAATTACGACACCGATGATCTGTAGTATCATGCAAGGACTGGATAAGATGGCATTCGTAAACCCTTCGTTATTCTTCTCTGACAAGGACGTCGACATTCAAGCTCTTTTCGCTTCATGTTCGTTGCACCAACGTTCCTCTCTTCAGTTCGCACGTCATCTCGCGCGATTTTGCAGTAGTATATCTGTCGAGTGTCAAGAAATTTCAGAATATCAACCAGATATATTGAACTCATTGCTAGGCTTATTGCTGGAACTGCTCCAAAACTGGAAGTCGGTGGTAGAAATCGCTGATTTAGGCTTGTTAATAGTTCCTCGACTAGTTGATTTGACACCCGTGAAATGGTTTGAGGTGTCTGGACCTCCGGATTTGTTGGCACTGTCCACCGCGGTTGCTCTCCCTTTTATTGGTACTAGCCCGATAGCGTGGAGTTGGCTCAAATCTGTACTTGCCATCGCTTTCAAATTCGACAGACTCATCATTGACTCAGCCGAAAACATGATGAAAACGGTAATTGACATCATCCGGATGTATATGAGTCACAGCTATATGATCGAAAAAGCTCTACAGGTGGTTGTTTGTGTTTACAAAGACAAAAGACAGCTCCCTCTCGATCACTTGGTCCAATTGGATGGCGCTCAAGTGCTAATGACTTGTCTAGCATTGCACGCCAGCGATAAATCTATAGTGCAGGATTGTCTTGAAATTCTTGTGGCCTCAATGCCTCAAAACGAAACATCACGTAAAACAATTATGGACCAGCTATTAGCCGCCAAAGCCGCTGCTCCGATACTCCTCGTATGCAAGAAGAGTCCAGACAACCCCTTGGTTTGCCGAATGTGTATCGTCATCATCTACCGAATGGTACAAACATTTGAAAGCCACTCACGGGATCAAACATCTGTGTTACGCACTGAAAATCTCAAGAGAAAATCAGAGTTACTATCACACCTTCTCGAAGCAGATATTGTACCACGACTGTTTGATTTGCTGGACAACAATGGCGTCAAAGGGAATCATCGGCTCTTGGAATCAATTTTAAGGTTACTGAAAAGTTTGACTAAAGACGAGCGACTCCGAGAAGCTGTCGAGATTTTTCATGGGCTTCAAGAGTTGCAGCAAATAACTGACCGCATTTTGGATAACAGTTTCGACGCTGAGTTAATTGAGTTGGCGATTGACTGCTTCGTCAATTTAGCTTGCTCTGAGCTAGCACTTAGTCCTAAGTGGAGAGAAATGTCAATGTGGCTTTTACAACTAGCCGAGTCAATTCACAAGTTAGAAGGTTCAGCTCGCAACGGGATGTGCGTCGAGAAACTTATTGGAATTCTGGGGAGATTAACGGTTGACAGTGCACTTTGCAAAGAAATCACGCCGAAAGGAACCTTTATAGTGCTCGAATTGCTAGTGCGAGTGGGAGGAGATCGCGCGCTAGAGCAATCAGTGTATGGGTTACTCTGTACCTTGTGTGAGGACACCGTGTCTGCCCAAATTCTGATAGTGTATGACGCTATCCATTTGCAAAGAAATCACGCCGAAAGGAACCTTTATAGTGCTCGAATTGCTAGTGCGAGTGGGAGAAGATCGCGCGCTAGAGCAATCAGTGTATGGATTACTCTGTACCTTGTGTGAGGACACCGTGTCTGCCCAAATTCTGATAGTGTATGACGCTATCCCCATCGCAGCAGAACGAGTTACCTGCCATATTGACGACGAGGAAACATTATTATGCAGCTTGTGCTTTTTCGATCTCTTGGTTTTTAACAGTGGAGAGAGTTATCCAGCTTTACTTGACGAATGCGTGTTCGAGGCACTTGAGTTGGTAATCCTAGAGTATCCAGAAGCTACTGGAAGTCAATTTTAACAGTGGAGAGAGTTATCCAGCTTTACTTGACCAATGCGTGTTCGAGGCACTTGAGTTGGTAATCCTAGAGTATCCAGAAGCTACTGGAAGTCAATTGCATCATATTGCTAGTAGCATACTTGAAAAGGTGTCGGCACTCGACATTCAATCGACACGTACCAAACGCTCCAAATTCACTCAGGTTCAACCAGCACGCATTAAACCTTCTCAAGCCAAACCTACAAAGATATTGAAGCCGCAGTTGCAAGTGTTAGAATCGGAGAAGACATTTCGCGACTTGCTATTTGAAGGAGCTACTTTTCGTATTCTCTGGGAGGCTAAACCGGACACAATTGAACGTATTCAGGTGAAGTTAGCTACAAGTGGAGACTATTTTCTTTTTCAACGAAAAACTTCGAGTGGTCTTCCACATATTGAGCGAATCTTCGTAAGTCAAGTCGAGCTTTGTCCGTCAAAGGAACATGGAAGTCCAAAGAAAACTCTCACGCAATCGGTACTTCGAGAAAATTTTGACGGAGATCAAGTGTTGCGCTTAAAGATTCGCAATGAAAACGTGCTAGTGAAGACCAATAGCACTCGTGAAAGGATCTACTGGGACCAAGCCCTTCAATGGCTGACTATGCATCGTCAGGCGAGTTCATTGTCCACCTAATCTCATTCTTAGGCTAATAGGAAAAATCTAATTTGGTGTGGGGCTCATCCTTAATATACTTGAATTTGCCATCCAATCGATCAGGAAACATGGACCGAGGTCGACGAGCAGAACCATACAGCAATGCTACAATCTGGACCAGAGAGATAGCTAGAAATCTGGCTGGACACTTGTCTAGAGTCTCGAAAGCTCACAGTTGCGTCGATACAAACTCTCCTAAATCGACGAGACTGCCAAAATTCAATCATTCGCAAGCACAAAAGAGATGTCCAACAAGTCCCATGAAAACGAGGCAGTCTCTGCTGGCGATTCCTCGAAATTCCAGGTCAACTGGAGAAAGCGACCTTGGCTTCCGAGGTCTCAATGGAGGTAGTTCTCGAGTTGAGGCAGAGGAGGCATCAAAGTCAAAGAATAACCAAAGCAATACTCCTGTTCGACTCGAAGATAGGAATCATAATCTCACAGCAACTACTGTAATTACCCAGTTGGAACTGCAAAAAAATAGTGCAAATAGAGCAGTCGAAGCTATTCAATTTATTCAAGATCAACCAGTGAGGGTACTAGCGGTCAAGTCTTTAGCTAAACAGCCTCAACGTGGGATAAGCAGCGGAACTCTCGACGATATGGTTTACAATTGTCCTCCACCTCTACCTTATCAGAAAAATCGGTTCGCTCACGATTACTACAAAAGACAAGAGCAGCAAAAGATATGGCATGAAAATCAGGTTGGTGGTGGTGGGCTCAGTCGTAGAATTCTGAATGTTTTACATAACCTACTAGCGTGAATGTTTTAGGCTCTCAATAAGCGTTTACAGAGTGCGAAGGCGACTTTAAACTCCAAGGAATGGAAAAAAGATGACAAGTGGACTCAAGATTTTCTAAAAACACAAGAGAAAAGACGTTCAGCTCTCCAAAACGAGTTTCGTAGAGCTCAAATGTCACCCCATGCTCTTCTGCGCTCGAAACCATTGAAATCGCTCAACCCAAAGACTCCGATTCATGATCTAAACGCGGATGATGATACCTGTTCACCTACAAATGCCGATTTTAATGGATCTGCCCAGTCGACTCGTCATAAATTAAAGCGACGAGTGTTGTTAGAAAATCGAGAATTCTCTTCTGAAACTGGCTTACTAGCGAGTGCAGCTAACCACCGGCGGATCTTAAAACTTCGTAACCAGAATCCATCGCCATGCAGCTCTGGTGATCTAGTAAACGTCGTTTTTACAAAAGATACTGACGCAACAGACACCGGAACTGAAGCTCCATTCATCCCAGACAATGAGATCATCAATGTAAGGTTTACGTTTTCTCGTGGAAGAAGTCGAGGAGGTGATGCAAGGACGACCCACGTTGATAAATCTGAGGTGAACGAACGTGTAAGAGATCAAATGAGTCTTTCGGGTGCTTTCTCACCTGGAGTTGAGCTGGAATTTGTACTGAATGCAGTTGCTGTAGACGATTCGGAGCTCATCGCTCTATCAAGAGCCAAACAATTTTCCGGAGATGCCGACGATAATACGGCTGATACAATTGGAGGGGAAGCAAGTAGCCTTCATCGAAAGGAACAAGAATTGAACAGTGAGGTACTGGAAAATGTACCGGATGACACTAGAGCAGACAATAATGTGTTTGATAAGGCTGACGTCGATGCCACCATCTTACCACAAGAAACTGAAGAACGTCTGTCGCCTCCTACCCCCAGTGATGACAGTGGTGAGGAATTTTACGACGAAGACAACTTTGACGACGATCCTGGAGTGCCCATGAACAAACATCACGAACAGAATGGGGAAGCCAGTGGATACGGGAGCGAGTTCGCGGAGGAAGCTGCCACATTTACAATTGCATATCAAGCTGAAGACCTCACAGACAATCAAGATCACGGCGAACACGATGATGAGGACCCTTCCTATTCCATCGACGACTTTGTTGAAGAGCAGAACCAATAAATACACCTTAAAAAAAAATTAAGTTGAAGTGCGGACCAAGGCAGAAAAATTAAAATGTATTTTTTCTGACGCGATTGTCAAGCTCTGGTACATGTACTCCTTCTATTCATAAGGATATTTCGACTCATTCTGGTTTACGAGGCGCTTCTTAAAAAAAACAGATCACTCCTGTACTTAAGTATACTTTAAAGTACTTGTTTTCTGACGTGGTTTGTGCACGTGATCGGGGGTTGCCGTCGAAAAGCGATTCAGAATCGGCACATATCGCCCTTCACTTCAGTCGTCTACAAGTTATAATCTGAGACCTTCAATCCAAAGCAACGCTGGCTATTTTTCGCTTTTTCCAGCTTTTGCCCCCCCTCGACAGTGTACAGTAGTTGAAGTGCTGGTGTTTCGTCG
>JAIKVB010001711.1:0-10918 GCA_024679045.1 Phytophthora brassicae
TGGCCCTTTTATGTCCGTTTCACCCGCTCCCTTTCCAGCCGGGTACGATAGTCACTCTCATTTTTTAAAGGCGCACACCAAAATCTATCCAGGATATTATAGTAAATCAGGATCAAATTCTGTGCGACGGTTGGGAAGAAACATACTGTTATAACGTATATTTCTAAACTAAACCTTCCCCTATTACCTCTATGAAGGTATACCGCCACTTCAACCAACTCAATCACTTCCGCATTTGCACGCCAACTCCACGATCTCTTCCGCATCTAAGAGGGAGACGATGATGGCACCTCATGGCAGGGTTTCTGGCTCTACAAGCTACTCTTTAGACGAATTGAAGACCTTGCCAGTGGCCTCCCAGACCGGCGCAATGCGCGGCTCAGATGCAAATCCGCGCGGGTGAGGTAGCTGGGTCCACCGCTATTGTTCCATGCCTTCTGCGGCGAGGACGAGAGCGAGCACAAGCGCCGAGCTCCCATTTTTAGTGTTTGTCATGATACACTCCCAGTCTGCCCAATTTCTAAATATATTTACACTTTCTAAACTGATTTTTAGCCGTCCTAGATATACAAATCCAATGACAACCATACGGCCATATGAATTCGTCACATCGTACTACTGTAGTTCAGATACCGTACAGCACATGCTTCTGGAGGCCTCACTTTCCAAAAGGGGCTCGCGCACAAAATCACAGAAGGCGAACTTCACCACGAACGCTACACAGTATGCGGTTTTATTGCGCTGTGCTAATTGCTACCACCGTTGTCGCCACTTTTTGCTTGTCTCCGGTGGATGGATCGTCGGCCACAGTATCTGACTTTTCAGTGAGACGTGTGCACGCTGCTGGTCAAGAAGCTACTACCGTTTCAGCTAAAAGAGCTGGGGAAGTAGAAACTGAGGATGATCATGAAGAAGAGGAACGAGGAGTCACTTCCAGCTTTCTGTTGAAGCTACAGAACGTTTTCAAATCTGGCGCTGCCGGGAAGCACGTGCCTACGCTCACGCCGCAGAGCGAGCTGAGTCCGAGTATGCTGGCCAAGCAGCAGCAATATCTTGATGACGCCTTCACTAGGCGCAAGCTTGACAAGGTTAACGTTATTGATGACAACTTGTTCGAAAACAAAGCCTTAAAGAAATGGATCCACGAGAGAAAACTTTTTAACAAGCAAAATGGCATCGAAGACACGACTGGATACGAGATTCTCTCAAAATATTTCAAACAAGACGAGCTGGTAGGCATGATCGAGAGGGCGAAGAGAAGTCAGGCGAAGAGAAATGGGGCGAAGAGAAGTGGGGAAACAGATCTCGATCAATTCCGAAACGACCAAATCTCGTATTGGCTCCATGAAAAACTTTCTGTCGCGGAAGCCTACAAACTCCTGCAGGTGAGAGGAGATTTTAACAGAGATCTGTGGCGTAACTACCTGATCCAGTACAACAAGAAATGGATATCTAATCCCACGGTTTAACAGTGAAGAGGTGCGCAAAAGTCACATTACATGTAACTCGCGTGAGTTAAAAGTAAATCTGTGGCGACTTTCATAGTAACTCTAGCCAATTAATATGAGAGAGAGAGGAACAGATTATGTTTTATACTATGTGCAAGATCTCTGGAATGTCCTGAGCCAGGATATTAGCGCCGGTGGACCCGGGAGCTGATCGTGACCGGTCCCTCTGACTCTCTGGGTTCGTCCTCCAGCATTAAGATGCAGGCTGACAAAATTGCGCCTTGTAGGACCGTTTCGGCGTGGCGATGCTCTCGTCGTGCTATGGCACGGAGTTGACGTAGTCCTTGTTTCCAGAACTGCTCCGTGCTTCCTGGTACCGTGAGTTGCTCACCTCTATAGATGACTGCTACCCGATCCATCCAAAGTTTTGTTTGGCATATCGTTGCCAGGATATGCCATATCCGCTTCCACACTGATTCAGCTTCCTTGATGTCATCCTGGAATCGCGCCAGCAGAAGTCCGCTACGAAAACTGGGGATTTCAGTGACTAGCCAATTAATATGAAATCGGTGTCATAAGCAAAGTGTGGCTGCACTATCGTACTCTTAGCCGAGCGCCCCTTCATTGCCTCGTGCCTCTCTTCGTTCGGGATATAAAGACAATAATTCCTGGCGAATATAATGCTGTTGAACTTGGCGTTGGGCCTGTCTACGCATAAAGCACGCGGTCCTGCGTCACGGGCTCCCCGCACGGGTATGATTTGGCTACGCGCTAGAACAGCGTTGGTCGCCATAGGTTAGAGTTCTGATTGCACCCGCTTTTGTTTTTGATGACAGCCATGTATATTTTGTTGGCGCACTATACACACAAGTTCTGACACAACGAAATACATGGTTTCGCACTGCGTATATAGCAACGCAATAGACGTGCCGTGAAGACAAAAATCTAGTGGGGATTGCCTATGTATGGAATGTATGTACCGGTATTCCACAAAGTTCGAGTTTTGTGCTGATGTTACAGTCATTCAATTTATCGGACACGAACTGACGGACTTTTTCACAATTGCTGTAGTATAAGACGTCACCGAAGCGAAACCCGATTAAAACAAGTAAAGGAAGTTTTGGCCTTTCACTCGTTTTGGCTAAGTCGATGTCTTAATCTCAGTTTAAGGAGCGGACGGGGACTATTAATAGAGCGCCAAGTCCGATTAGCAATGACCACTGCTAATGATAAACCCAGATTAGAGGCAAGATAGCTCAGAACAGAAGTCCTTCTAAGACGAAAAAGCCCGAATGCCGCCGGCAAGCGGAGTTTTCTCGCTTACAATGACATACTCGCAGGACTTAAAAAGAAGAGCTGTAGTTCAGCTGTATGCGTACGATTCCTGTTCAGATGGTATCTACCGTGCTAGACATTGTACCGCGCACATTGGGGCGATGGATACAAAAAAAACAGTCGAGTCTGGCTAGAGGCGAAAGGTCTAATTTTACATGTGCAGACGTCCGTTTTACAAAATTCTAGTCTGGGTTTAGTGTCGCCCTAACCACCCCTAAAGTCCGATTAAGAAGTCCATTTAGAGTGGCAAAATGAATGAAAGGGACAATAACATCGTTACCGGTATGTTGTACAAAGTCTGTATTAGGTGTGGTCCACGCTGTGAAATAATCACTCCAATGCTCCGGCTACATTGACGTCAGTCGCAGAGACTGCGACTCGAGATGAGGCTAGTATTTCATTTGTGGGGCTGCCCGATGTCATTCGAAAGTGAGGCAGGTTTTGAAAGGGCGGCAGAGCCTAACCGGACGAATGGTTGGCAGGCTACCTAATAGAAAGCCAAAGACTTAAGAGCACTTGACACTGAAGGTGGTGCAGGCAACAGCATTGAACATCAGGAGTGTATTGAGTGACTGTCCGCAGATTCTGGAATGAACGGCGTGTGGCTCAAGCTTCTTCTACTTCAATTAACGGCAGCGTCCTCGTCCCATATTTTATTGTTGAATTCTACCAGTTTCTTTTACTCTCTTCTCGACATCAACACCGAGGCGCTCCACTTTTGGTTCATCTGCAACATGCCGCCCACATAGCATCGTTAGTATCTTCAATAACTAGAACCTCGATTCACTCTTGCCACTAAACACTCTCTGCATATAATTCTGGTCTTCTTTTCATCTGGTTCTTCAGGCCATACTGCCAGAACATCATTTCACTTTTCGTGACAATTCATTTCTTCTGAATTAGTTCGGGCTCTCTTGTTGAAGCGAACCAGGATTACTCGACGGTCCTGACTTTGCTGCTTAGTAGCTTCTTTGTTGGACTCGTCGGCTTCGGGGATTTTTTTCTTCCCGAACACTTTGCACTTCACTATGCTGTGGTGTGCACTCTGCGCGTAGCCTTCAATCGCTTTTGTTTACGAGGTATGCACTCCCATCATCTCTCTGTGCCGCTCAAAGGCATCCAGAGGAAGAGGTCAAAAGACCAGCCACATTCGCTTTCGATGAGACGGGTTCAATCTTGACTCCCCGCTTGTTCACGTGCTCACGCATCTTGAGGTCCTTTCGGTTAAGCCGTTTGGTTCTGCGATGCTTTCCCGCATGCTTCATCAACTCATGAGCACTTGCCAAGTCGCAGTACAGTGTCCTGGATTCTATTGCCAAGTTCAGCTTGTCCAGTAGTTGTTCTAGCCAGACAGCACCATGCAGACCAGTGTTAGCCGCAATCACTCGGCTTCACAAGTACTTTCAGCTAGGTTCTCTTGCTTCCAGCACCTCGCGGAGGTCAACTGTACATTGCAGAACACTGCAAAGCCACTTACTGACTTCATATCTCCACCTTCAGACGCAAAGTTTGCATCTGTATAAACCTCGATGCGTAACTTGTCAAATTGACGTGCCCTGACAAAGTCAAAATGTAACCCCATGCCCTGGCTTCCAATCAAGCAGCGTAACGCTCGCTTTGCAGCCCGCCAATGCGCAACACCATACGTGCTGAGGAACTTATTAAGGATCCGCATAGCCGTTGCCAGTTTAGGGTGCGACCCACCTACAACTTCTGTAGGCACCCAACAAGACTCCTATATAGCAGATTCTTACACTTCTCATGCTCTTCAGGACTAGCATCTTGTAGCTTTATCCCATTCACTATCATCGGAATGCGTACTGGGTACGCGGACTCCATGTTAAACTTTACCATAATGTCCTGGGTGTATTTCGTCTGTTTGAACGAGACGTGGGTCTTCGGTTCATACTTTATCTGAAGCCCAAGCAAATAATTAACATCGCCCAGAATCTTCATCTTGGAGCGTTCCGTCAGTGTTTTGTCAACGAACTTCACATCCTCTTCCTTACCCACTAGCAGAAAATCATCCACATAGATTGGTAGAAGGACAAGTCTGCCCTCAATCCGAAACCAGTACAACACTTCGTCTTTGTAGCTCTGACAGAAGCCGAACTCAATGAGCACAAGATGCAGCGTGTTGTTCCAGTTGCGAGGTGACTGCCTCAGTCCATATATACTCTTCTTCAGAAGGCACACACAATCCTCGTAACCACGCTTCATATACCCCTCAGGTTGCTCCATCTAGATGATCCTTTCGGTTGGTGCATTCAAGAAGGCAATGACAAAGTCAAACTGCTTCACAACAGCTTTTGTCAACCCCGCCCATAGGAAGACAAGACGTAAAGTCTCAAATCTCACCACTGGAGCAAACGTTTCATCAAAATCAATTCCCCATATTTGGTAGCAACCGAGCACCACTGGTCTAGTCTTGAACGGCAGCACCCTTAACTCGTTCTCCTTGAGTGTCCATACCCATTTGTTCTTCAAAATGTGTCCGTTCTTCGGTCTAGGTACTAGGTACTAGTTCCCAATTGCCGTTCTCGAGTTGTGCCAAGAACTCCTCCTTCGTGTCTTCAAGCCATTATCTTGTTCATCATCTCTTTCCATACTTTGGCACTTTAATTTTCATAGTTTCAGTTGCCGAGGCCGAGGAGGTCAACACCGTGGACACGAAGTCCTTCAGGCGCGTCGGCTTCTTCCGAGTACGAGTCGACCTTCTAGTATTTTTCACTTCGACAGGCAAGTGTCATTTCCTCCGTGGTGTCCGACGCTCCACTTCGGACTACACCTTCGCTACCCGCGTCGTCAGCCATGTCGGCCACCAGTGGGGCGGTGTCCAGTGCTATCGATACGTGGGGCAGTGGAAGCTTCGAGCAGTCGATGATGCAGCTCGGTTGACTTGTGGTTGGTATCGCCCGTCAACCTCCACTGCGGGTTGACTCAGTTATGGATCATCGCTTGAGGGATGCTACAAGCCTCGACGACGTTTTGGCTGCCGCTGTCTCACCTCCTCGAGTCCCTTTGGGGGAGTCTCAGGAGATAGTAGCCCTTCGTCAGGAAATCCAACGTCTCAATGAGGATTGTGCCGACCTCGGGGCCAAGTTGAGTGAGGAGGTTCACCGACGTGAACAAGCCGATTTCTTCTGTACTGAGGCTTCGAGCAAGTGCAGCAAGGCTGAGGACACCCTCCAACTCGTCCGGCGTGACCACCGAGCTCTCGCTCATAGTTTGACGATTGATGATGCTGCAATTGCGGCTCACGCCGACGTGGTGGCCTCATTGGAGGCTCAACTCCAGGCTTCCGAAGCTCAACTGGCCGCGTCGCTGCGATTGATGCGGCAGGATCACGAGCGTTTCAAAGCAGGCCTCATGGCGTACACGAAACAGACCAAGAAGTTTCGTATGCACCTCACCGAGATCCACAACGCCAAAAATATCCGATTCCAGCGCAGATAAGGCTCTCCAAGAGGAGAATGTCAGCCTCCGGTGTGCGAACGCTATCCTTCGTCAACACTCGGTGGTCCACTGATTAAATCTCTGGTCTGGGTGTCCTTGCTGGTGTCGCTTCTTCGACCACTTCTTCGATCGTCATTTAACTCCTATTCATGCCCAAGTAGTTCAGCAGAATTTCAGTCCGTAGCCGAGTAGTCGTAACACCTTGGGCTCGTTAGAGTCTCTCCAATTAAGTAATCTCCACGTTCAATCCATTTCCACTTCGAAATCGTTCCAAAATCATCCCCTACTATTTTCTTTTTTTACACATACACAAACACACTGCAGTAATCTTCTTCGTCTGTTACTGCGGGCTGCATTGGCCCCGCAGGCAGTTCAATCATCGTACGATGTTTCATTTTATTCTCGTCAGCGACTGTGGTCCCGTAGGAACATCGACGTCTGCAGAAATTCTCCTCGTCTGTCACTATGGGTTCCATAGGCCCCGTAGGCAGTTCAATCATCGGCTGACATTCCGCCTATTCCTCGTCAGCGACTTGGACAATCTGGAAACGTCGTTCGCTACGCTGGACACGTAAGTAATCGTAAAGGAATCCTCCACAAGACAAGTTTGATGCCGGTTCCCATGTTGGCTCGTCGTGTCCGACCCACTTCACTTTGAATTCTCGGACAGCTCGTCGAGAGATCATCGACAGCGGGGTTCGGTCGTCAAGAATCGCTTCGACCTCGTACTATCCGGCTAGCTGGCCTGGTTCCCAGCTCTCCTCAGCTTCTTCACGATCCTCACGCCCTCCTACTCTTAACGCGTACACTACGTATGCTATCACGTTAACGGCAAAGTATAAGTAACCCGCTTCAGCGGGTTACTTATACTGCGCAAGCAGCTCTTCGTCGAAGTCTAACCTTGTAGCCTCTGTCACCTCGGCCGACAGCCGACTCCTCGGTCGGTCTGCGAACTCGTTAACCGCTTTGAGCCTCGACACATGTACTACCGGGTATAACCTATACCCGCTTCGGTCTGGCAGCTCTAGTTCGGACGCAGATGATTCAACCTTTCTCTTCACTCTGAACGGTCCATGCCACCGATGAGCTAGCTACTTGCGACTCTTCATTTGAAGTTACATTACCGCCTGTACTCGGCACCGCTGCTTGCTCCACCCTACTGAGTGACTCGTTGTGTTCCCATGCTCTCCGAACATTTTTTGCGACCGCTTGGTACTCTTTTGCCATTTCCCACGCAATCTCTTGCTGTCGATTCACTTCTCGGCGCCACGTCAGAGCATCACTTTGACTTCCGGAGCCTCGTTTTAGCGACGACGAGCTCGAAACGTGGACTGTGCATTCCAACCATGAACGAGGTAGAACGGAGTGTCTTTCCTTGTCCCATCTTGAGAGTTATTAATCGCAAATATCAGACTTTCGGCGATCTCGTCCCAGTCTTGTTGCAGAGGGTCTTCGGCGTATACGCGTACCGACTGCATCACTGTTTTCACTGATCTCTCCTGTTGCCCATTAGCTTGTGGTCGATAGCTTAACGTTGCTCTTGATCGGGACTGCATCATTTCTCGCGAAAGCTTGGAGCACCTCGCTCATGAACCGAGGGTCTCGTTCATGGCGAATTAGCGTCGGTGCTCCGAACCTTCGGTAGACGCATTCTTCGAAAGCTTGTGCTACCTTTAGAGTCGTCGTATCGGACATAGCATTCCCCATTACGAAACCAGTGAATGCACACTGAAACAGCAACAAGGCTGTGTTGCCTCGTCGAGACTTCGGCAGTGGTATGACGAAGTCCATGGAGACCAATTGGAATGGTCTTTCAGCCAGTACATTTCCCGGAGAGTATCCTCGGAGGTGTTGCTAGAGCTGCAATTTGGGAATGACTTCACGTGCTTGTGCACATCGGCGTAGAGACCGATCTAATAATAGTCCGTCCGAACTCTATGGTAGGTTCGGCCGATCCCTTGGTGGCCTCCTTCCAGCGAGTCATGACAGTTCTGCAACACTTCCTGAATCATCGTTGTGGGTACCACTAGGTGCGTCGTCGTTTCCTCTTGCTGTTCTTCGTTCCGCCGATGGCTCGTTCCAAGATAATACAGCACATCGTCTTCACTGAGGACGAATTTGTCGGACATTTTCCATGCATCTCTAGCCGCTCAGATTCGAATTACCCCCTCGTAGAACCGTCTTCAGATTCGACCACCTCAATTCTTCATCCTGAGCAGCTGCGATCCTCCTCCGACGCTCTCTTGGGATAGCTGCTGGGTCAACATCCTCTGCACTGTACCTCCTAGGTTCAGCTTCGGGCGTAGCCTCCGATGCTTCGAAAGTAGCTCGATCCTCGGTGGTCATACTCACCGATTCGCTTGGGTCGACTTCATCCCTTGGTCTCGCATTCGAGTCTTCATCAGCAAATCAAACTCGTCGACCACTCGCCTTCGCGTGTCGACGTGTGGTCACAGTCTAGTACTCCGGTTCTTCACGCACAAAATCGAAAACCGCTTCGCTCGTGTGGCGGTCTGGACAACATGAGCTCGGGCTAGGTTGAAGGAGGGTTTCTCCTCGACAATGGGTTCTTGTGTGCTCTCGTAGATAACCTCTTTGATCCGGTTTAACTGCATCAGCTCTGATCGTCTAGCCTCGGTCGATATTTCAGAGGAAGCTTCGTTTCCGAGAGCTTAGCCGGCTAAAGAATCCGCTGTCGCGTTGAACTCGTGGATCACGTGTAGGTGCTTCACCGACCGTAGCTTGGCCATAAGTTCTCGGTGGTGGTTCAGTTGTACCATTAACGACTCTTTCCAACATGCGATGACCCCTAGGGATTGCTGGATTGAGAGTCTCGAGTCTCAAACGATGCCTAAATCCTCGGCGCCATGCGCCAAAGCAGCTGAGGTACCGTTGTTCATGCCAGCATACTCAGCGAGGTCCACAGTTGTTGTCTCGAGAAACGCACCGCAGCGATCACTACCGTCCACTCAGGTAACTTCCACAAAATCCATGAGCAACTACCATAACCGCCGTCCGTCTCAGTCTTCGCCGAGCCATCGAATGGCATCACAAACCCACTGTAAGACTGTGGTAGACGGGCGTACAACAAAGTGCGGGTCCAAACGAGCTATCGGTGATCCCTTAGCAGGCGGGGCGAGCGAAGCAAGCGAGTCTTCCGGATCCACAAAACTCGTCAGGTTGGCTTGGAGGAGTTGTGCAAAAGCACAATCCTTCTTCTTGACTCTTTGAACAAGCAAGTGCCCGGCGATAAGAGGACCGTAAATTGGGTCGCACGACCGAACAATGACTTGGACTTGTGCAACCATTCGAGTGTCGAGAATCGCGTATAGACACGGATGGTCTTGACCACAGGCTGATTGTAGCACACTTTCAATACCAACAGAAGATCCACCAGTTCTTTCTCAGCCGGGTGATAGTTCATATCGGCGTCCTTCAGAACACGCCCGCAGAACCGTACAGGGTGTAGCTTACCGTCATACTCTTGCATCAGCGTAGTGCTCAAAGCCCATTCATTCGCAAAATAGCATGACGTGTACCGATTTGCCCGGATCGAAATGTCGTAGGATCGGTGCACGTCCTACTTCCAGCTGGAGCATGATGAAACTTCGCCGGGCGACTGTTAGGTCACCCCCTGGTTGGAAATCTTGGTCCTTCAGTTGGTACAATGCTGCTCCATACACTGCAAAACCCTGAATGAACCGTGTGTAGTAGTTGAGCGCTCCAAGGAACGATTGCATTCCCTTTTTTTAAGACGGGAATGGTAACGCGGCTACAGCCTGCATCTTCTTCGAGTTTGCTAGGATGCCCGTGGCCGAGACCTCGTGGGACAGAAAGTCCACCCTGGTTTGGACTAAGATGCTCTTCGTAAAGCTCACACTGATTCGACACTCGGTACCCCGTTTGAGTAGTCGGTCGAGTGTGTCGAGACAGTCGTCATAGGTTTTAGCGCCAAAACAAATATCGTTAACGAAAGATTGTAGGTCGAAAATCGGTACCAGCGAGGATCTGTAGGGCTCACCGTTTGAGAACATATCGGCGATCGGACTATTGACAAGCTCAGTTACTGCGTCCAACTCCAACGAGAAATCTCGTTCAGCTTCGAATTTGGTCGGTCGAGGTTGTGGAACATCGGAGAGCCGACCCGATGTGTCAGTCACCCCAGCCTTTGCAACTCGTGCTGTCTCCTCGGTTTCACACATGAGCTCTGCGAAGTGCGACCACCCGCCTTTCGGCTGAACGAACCACCACAGAGCATTGTCGATCATTCGTTGATAGATCATCAGTGCATTATTTAAACCGAACGGCATGCGTCGCCACTCGAAATGTCCTAAAGCACAGACGAAGGCCGAGATCTTACGAGCTCTCTCGGTCATTATGACCGCACAGAATACACTGGCAGCATCTAACGAGCAGAACCGCAGATACGCTTCCATATCGGTCAGCAGATCGTCGACTAACGGTCCATAATTGCGGTAACAGCGTTATCCATCTTGTAATCAATGCACAACCGGATGTCGACTCCATTTTTCCGGTATTGTAATAAACAGAACTCCGTTTGTAATGATCTCAGTTAGCACACAACAATCGCCGACAAGTCGGCGAACAAAGCCGGTGCTGAGTTGACCCAGCGGTTCGGCCCTTCCGGGACAGCGGTGTTTCGTTTGCGCAGAAACCAG
>JAIKVB010001712.1:0-11256 GCA_024679045.1 Phytophthora brassicae
CTTCAGCAGATCACGGATCAGATCGGGGTACCCCCTCCGTTAGTCGGTGTCTGGGCGCAGTTGAGAAGCGGATCCTGTCTTAATCACATTTTGACGGATCCCGCTACACCACAGGAACACAGAACCTCAGTCCGGATTCACCCCCCTTGTTTTCTCGGTATCCAGACGCGTGTACGCGTGTGCACGTTCGTCCAGGTATGTATTATCCCCCCGTACTCATCTCTACGTCCTCGTTTCCTTTGTAAAGCTCGCGCTGTGGCATAACTAGCGGACCAAATCAACTTTCACGACTTTGTGGCAGCCCAGGTTCACGGGTCGCTCCGACCAATCTATCACATCTCCCGTCCGTACGTAGTAAAGAAGTACGGGGTATGGTGTGTTTCCTGTTGGTTTTGTACCTTACATTATGTTGTTTAGGTTGCTTCTTATAGTATTGTCGTGCACGCAGCGCCCCCGTAAAGGATACGGAGGTTAGTGTTGTCAGGTAAGCCATTTTACTACGGAAAGGTTAATTTTATTGTCGGATCTGTCTAACAGTATCTATTACTATTTGTCTATTTCACTGTAGAACATACACAAGACCTCTACCTCGTGTCGTAAACGTCCGAGGTCCGACTTGCGGCCTTCAGAAGAGATATTCTTTTGCGAGATATATAAGAAGGCGAAGGCGTTGGATCCTCCTGCTTCCATAAGAGTTGGTCAGGACTCTTCTTCGCATCCATTACTTATCGACGCTGCAACCATGCACGTCGATTGTCGTCTTTTCAGCTGGCTCCAGACATTGCCACTTCCTCCAAGTCTTCACCGCCGTCGGGGTTTATAAACCTTGTCGACGGCTCCTCGGTTCTCTCCGTGGACGCCTCGGACCCCTCCATATTGGAGATTTGGTCGTCTCGCTCACAAGACGACCCTATTACGCGTGACGCAACAGACCCCTCCATATTGGAGATTTGGTCGTCTCGCTCACAAGACGACCCTATTACGCGTGACGCAACGTCACAAGACTCGGAACCCTCTACGATTCTAGCGTGGTCACAAAACTCTACAGCAGTACCCTGGACACCCAACTCTCCTGTGCTGACGAGCACTCCGTGGACTCCCGGCCCGCGCAGGAACTATGAGCCTTCATCGAAAGTTAGAGGCCCACGCACTCCTCCTGGAGAGGTACCTACGTGGCTTAAATAAGCTTCGATTCTGATGGATACACGTCAGAAAACCTTCGTCTCACAGAGGGCCTCAAAATATCAACGAGAAGAGCGTCTCAAACCAAAGTGGAGACGTCCACCACTGTCAAACCCAATGGTTCGGCTCCGTCGAGGACAGAGGGATTAACACGTGAGGCGAAGCCCCCGTCGGAGAAGCCGAAGGAATCCATTACGGTTGGAGCGACTAACTGCGAATGGAGCTACTACGGACCCCGAGGTCTGGGCCCGGAAGAATGGCCCCTTGAAATCGACCTGCTCTTGGAGCAATACAATCCTAACTGCTGGAAATTCACGTCGGTGAATGTGGGAACCCGTGGCGGGATGTGGATGTGAGAAGCGATGTACTGCCCAGACGTATCTGAACGCCAAAGAAAGTCGATTCTGTTCCGACCTCAATTGCTCCTTTGGTGGTATGTGCGGTAACGCTCTCAACGAGAGCAAATCCATGATTTTAGCACATAGTACACGTACTGGTCTCAGAGGACTCGTCTGTCCATCTACTATCCCTGCTGGCGAGGCACTGGGTCAGTACCTGGGCCTGAAGACCCGTACGAATGGAAGGAAACACGTTGGAATTGATGCATTGACGTGCGGGTCACTTACCCGCTTCATGAACCACGCGTGCGAGCCTACGGCTCATTTTCATGAGGTACAGTCTGGATACACACTGACGGTGGTGGTGGTCTCTGTTAGAGATATCAATGTTGGAGAGCCCGTCACAGTGTCGTATGGAAATCACCTCTGGTTTGTCTCCAGGTGCGGAGGCATAGGATGTCAGCATCGAGATATCCAGCATCTCACCCCCCGAACATGTAGTTAATCAGGTTATTAAGAGCTTTATGTCAAAGTGAAAATGTATCCCAGTATAATTTTCTGTATTTGTACTTATCTTGAAAACTGTATGTGAACAGTTTCATACCTTTCCTAATAACAACAAAATTGCAAGATCTTCCCCCTTTCGGAACTTATCAGAAAAGGTTGTAAACCGCAGCGATGGCAGGAGTAAGGTTACGAGGGTGCTTGTGTTCTTTAAGTAACTGACAGCTTCGTGTTTCATAGCGTGGACGATGCCCTCGGTATATAAACTACACTCTTCAGGACCAGATCTACTATGCACTCTGGTGGACGACATCGTCCCCTTAGGACGCAACATGTGGGAACAAATCGCCATTCGCTTCATTGCGGCTCGTTCCAGAGGGTCCCCAGAGCGAGATGTTGACTCTCTACGTAGGAAGTTCAAGACACTGAACAGTAAGAAGAAGCCGACCGGCAGCGGGGAAGTTCCTGCTCGCCTTCGCCTTGTGATGTTAGCGAAGGCCGCCCAGATGAAAATAGAAGCAGAAGGAGGTGTCCACACGTCTCACGACGACTTGGACGCAGGAGAGGACGACGCTGGTCTTCTAGAAGATGAAGAGGAGGCTGCGTACGAAGGGGTTGCAAGTGCCCGGCGCGGACCAAACACAACAGGACCTCCGGGTCCCCAAGAGACTGTATGAGAACGCGAGGAGGTGGAAGACATCTACGTGGTCGGCGAGAGTCACTTGGATACGGAAAGCGATGCAGCCGTAGCTCTAGACTATGATACGAGTGCACTGGATGACGTCAACACTGTAGATGACGAGGCCATTCAGTACGCGCAGCACTCCACGCAGTCCTCACCAAGTCCGTGTACTACCGGAGTCATAATTACAGAAAATGGGGCCATCGACGTCGCTCTCGCGCCAGAATACAATTTTTCGACAAACGAGGCATCCTCAAACGAAGAGGAACCCGCAAGCGGTCGCGATTCTTCCGTAGGTAATAGACTTCGCAGCACCTCCGCCAACTCATGTGCGCTCCAGTCGTCGAGGGAGCGGACGCCCAGCGACTCCCATCGCTTGCAGGACCTGAAGACGTAGCTGACACCAACCGAACCTCCCCGGCTGCGCGCAAAACGGCCCGGCGCATCGAATCCAGTTCGGCTCCTGTTGTATCTACACCAACATCAAAGGGGTCAGGTCGACCTCGTGGTCAAAGGCGGGATCTTTTGCCCACCAACAGTACTCCAGACGGACCACCTCTACAAAGAGACCCCAGTCGTGCAGATGCAGATGCCCGAGAGGCCCAGGCACACAGACAACTAAGCGCTGATAGCAATAGACTCGGAGGTCAAGACCTTCGCGTATTCCACGGTAATTTTGAGCGAATGACTCAGGGGATGCTTAGCGGTGGCGGGAAGCGCTCCTCCACGGACAAAGGCAAGACAGACGGGTCTGGAACCACGCCATCTTTCTCAAAAAATAAACAAGTGAAAGCACGACAGAGGTTGGATGAGATTCAACGGGACTTTGAAGAGGCTGAGCGCAAGCAGGCCTCGGCGGGAAGCGATATCATGGGGATGCTGTTGATGTTACAAAAAGACAGCGATCGTCGCGCGGACTCGTAAGACAGACGACGTCAAGTGGAAAGAGACGAAAGGCTAGAAACGGAACGTAGAGAGCGAGACGAGAGGGAGCAGGTGAGACTAGCAGAAGCTAGAGCTGCTGTGATACGACAAGAAGAAGCACAGGCCTTGCGGGACGTACGCGAGGAGCAGCGCCGTGTCGAACACGCAAAAGAGGCCCAAATGGAAATCGACAGGGAGGAGAGTAAGCGCCACTTCGAGGAGCTGTTGGCGTTGGATTGAGCAGAAGCCAGGCAGAGACACGAACAAATGATACTGCTACTTGCGAGTCTCAGGAAGCCATAGTTAATTGAATGAATTTATTCATGTCTTCGTTGATACGTTACGAATTGTCGGCCTTGTGGTGGATCCAGGTGGTACTGATCTGACTGACTTGTAATGTTCTAACTCTGTAGTTAGCTAGGCGGAACAAATTGTCTAGACGTACCTTTCTTTTCTCCTTGCTGTACGGTAAAGGCATCATCAGTCGGTAGAAAACTTTGTCGATCGACCCCATACCTCACTCGCCCGCTTGGCGTTGAAATGTTAGGGCTCTTGACATCGTGTTTGCTGCCACGCGAACTGACGGAAACAATCTGTTCAGATCTCCTTCCTTTAAAGGAGTCATGATCCTTCCGACCATGTCCTCACTGCAAGGAAAAGCACTGTCAGTAATTACACCATAACGAGGGTCCGGGTTCAGTATTGGGTCAACCAGGGCCTCTCTAAACGACAGACTCGTGTCCATATCGTTCCAAGAGCCCGGGCAGTTGTGTTTACACCACACAATCAACCCGTCAGCCGAAAAGCATAACGTGCCGGTGACAAAGACGTCGTGTAACCACCCGTTATAGTGAGCATTTTGTACGTCGACTAGTGGAGGGTCTTGAACCTAATTTACATGTAAAAGTCACACACAAAATTAAATTTAGATAACAATATTAATAACATAAATAATAAGTTATTTCTAGCAAAAACAAAAAATTAACCCACACGTTAGTTCTTGCCGTCGATAAATCCCGACGTAAACGGCAGGAGAGGCTCTCTTGCCGCGGTGAGTTTCACCAGCGCCTTCTGCCTAGTCAATGTAGGCCATACAATTCTGGCGGGACTAAACACATGCACCGCTTGATACAGAGCACCTTCGGCAGCGTTTAGTGTCCTACTCAGTGTCGAGGGGGATGCCAAAGTTTTGACACAGAGTCTTGGTCCCATAGATCCCACATAGAACGACATTACCAATCCAAGCACTTGATGGTGCTGCTACATCTTCCTAGGTCGCCCCCCCCCGGAGGGTAGTAGGAATGTATTAGGTAGAATTGCGTAAACCTCTCCAACAATCGGTCGAAATAGCGTCTGTAAAGTAAAATAATACATAATATCCTTTTTAGCGTCATTTACAAAAGTGCTTGGTACACATTGATATAGATTTCTCTCACCTGCACAAACTTGTCACCGTTATCATGTTCTCGTCGTTACCGAAGTTCCAGATGTACATCCACGGGGCGGCCTCAGGGCGGGGAATGCAAGACACAGTGAGGTAGTGACGAATTATCACCATGCGCGCATACTCATAGCGCATGAGTTCCTCAACAAGACGCCGTCTCAATACCTTCAACGCTGCCCTCGCACGCCTCGAGGACTGGTCCACAACACACAGCGTTAGCGCTTGCTTCGCGTACAACCATAGTTCAGGGATCTGTATACGAAAGATCCAAATGAAGACGTACCTCGTGTAACCTACAGTCAGTTCCCTTTGGGGGTTGCGATCTAAGGGAAGTGTACGACTTTTTAAATCTCAATATATAGAGAAAATATACAGAATTGTGTCCTATGAAATTAAGTCCCATTTAGTTTATAATACAGATATTAAGTCACCGGGACAATACATTCTGACCAGATTAAACATTTAATAACGGTTTCGGTCGTCTTTTTCGGATGGGTCTTTTTGGAGGGGATAAAAAGGTTACCATCCGTTGATAAAAGGGGGTATAAATCGAAGGGGTACCAAACCGTTTTATGTGGGTTTTGGAGGGCACCCATTGTCAACGTCATTTGAAGTTTGTATGGATTTTATTTTTGGACGAATGTTAAGAGGACAAAATTATAGAAAGGTATCAATTTGTTTAGATTGTTAGAGGCGTGCACCCACTCTGTGCAACTTCAACCTTCCAGGTCCCTCCGCGAAATCTTCCCCCTCATCTTTATTCCCGCCCTCTGTCTCCCTACAAATACCTATCTACAGCCATGATGCAGGACAGCAGGCGCGCTATGGCGCTGTATATGATGACACAGACGACTGTCAGAGCTTCGAGGACTTTGAAGGCCCACCGAAGGCGACTAATGGCAGCGTTCATGCGCTTGGAGCATGCTCGCATAGTGCATATATGGCACTTTCTGACTGATAAGTGCATCCCCCAGCCTAACGTATCCCCTGGATGTATATTTGGTTCTACGGTAGCGACGAGAACTTCATCCACATGACCAGCTTGTCACGGTATGCTGCGCATTAATCTCTGCGCATTATTTGAGGTTATCCTAACTATAACAAATCGTGCGACTATCTGCGCATAGATCTTTGTTCATGAGATTGCTTGACAGGTTTGCGATGTTCTACCACATCCCCACCTTTCAGCCAGCAGGTGGACGCCCTCGAAAGCTTCACCACCACCATCAGGTGCTGGATTTGCTACTTGGCTTCTATGAAGGGTAATGGGGCAGAAAACCTCACTCAGCAGTTCAGTCTTCCACACTCGACCCTCAGCCGTGTATTGCGCGATTCAGAGATCGCCATGCAGGCGCCGTTGAAGTACCAGAATTGTCTGGTCGATATTGGCGAGGCAAAAGGCTCTATTTCGGCTAACTGCTGTCCGCCAACCTCTTCTTCATTTTACTTGGGGCTTCATAGACGGTAAAAGTTTCCGTGTAAGTGTGTGGTGCAAATATGAAGAATTAATTATTGTATATAAGAGACTAACCATGTTGTTACTATAAAACCTTTAGATATAAGAGCCCTCTGACGTCGATTTCCAGAACGCGCACTATAACGGATGGCTGCATAGTGTATTAGTTACAGGTACTCTATGTTTCGCCGCCGACGGGCTAATTGTGTGGTGTAAGCACAATTGCCCAGGCCTGGAACGACAGCTAAACGAACTTTGCTTTTCGAGAGGCTCTGATCGACCCTGAACTCAACCCAGATCCGCGATACGGCGTCGTTGCTGATTGTGCAACGACGCCGTATCGCGGATGCGTTTCCCTGCTCGGACGACATGGTCGGCAGGATCCTCACCCCCCTAAAGGAAAGAAATTTGATGAGACTGTTGCCTTCAGTGCGCACGGTAGCGGGCCCAAAGTCTAGTGCAATTACCACCACCCGCCAGGTTGCAGAATGAGGCATATGGTCTGTTAACAAGGTGTATAGGCGGCTACTATATCCTCTACCTTACCAAGTCGACAAACGGAAACTTCGTCTAGACAACTTGTATCGTTTGTCAAACTACCGCGTCAGGACACTGGAGATTTCTCAAATTCACACTACTTGAGCGTACGGCAAAGAGGACAATAGATAAGAATTCAATAGAACCCCATTTATGTTAAACCATGTTATCAAACCTTAGCTGTCACTACTTCTTAAGGCTGGCGAGGACGAGCAACATCTGCTCGTGCCTTTGACGTGCTTCTTTGCGGTCCAGGGCTAGTCTTTCCTCGAAACGCCGCTTGTTCTCCTCTCGCTCGCTTTCAAGTTGGGCATCGCGAGCAGCGTTTGCACGGCGGATTTCCTCATGTACTCTACGGGCAGCTCTTGCGTTCTCTAGTTTCATCTCCAAGGCCGCCTTGGCCTCATCACTCCGTACTCCTTCTATCTCCTCTCTGTCCCTCTTCTCTGCTTCTCTACGTTCCTCTCTATCCTCTCGACGCTGATGCTTGTCTTCTTCGGCACGGCGATCCCCCTCTTTTTGAAAGAGTAGCAGCATACCCATGATATCGTTGCTCGCGGAGGTCTATTTCTTCTCCGTGGCCTCTATTTCTTTTTGAATGTCGACTAGACGTGCCTTGTCCTTAACTCGTCTATTCTTGGTAAATGAGAGGGTCCAAGGTACCCCGTCCGATTTATTAGATTCCCCGAGCCATCGCTTGCTATTAAAGATGGCTCCGCTAGATGTCATCGTTGTCACGTTGTCGCGGAAAACTCGAAGGTCAGAGCCGCCCAGCCTATTGCTGGAATGTTCCAATTGAGATTTGCTTCTTCTCTTGCGTCTAGAGCTGATCTCGACTGGCCTCTCTGCAACAGAGGCCCTTCTGGTGAGGCTACGGTGGTAAGGGGTTCTCTCCGTGACCCTCGGGATCTTCCAACAGAGCGAGTAGACCCGGGGGTGGTTGCTTGTTCTTGGGCGGACATTAACGAGTCTCTGGGCCTATCGGTTCGTTTAATCCGAAAACCAGGGGTCCACCGTGATAGAGTTGTACACACAAGTGAATATAAAGTACTTAAGTATCGCCTATACTTCCGCTATCTGATACAATAGTTAGACTGAAGGAATAGATCACCAACAGATCTCCTTCAGAATTACCAATATAAAATGCTGCGAATATACACTACTCAAATATAAACTTACTACTTTATTTACAGACCCTAATAATAGGTCTCTCCGCCAGTCAACTTTAGAACTGTCTCCCAAGGACACTGGTCAATCCTGGATGATCGTAACGTTCTTCGCGCACCACTTTCACACAGTGACGGGCTAATATCTAGTTATCTCTCTCTCTTACAATATACAATTCCTTTCTCACACAGTCAATCAATCCGATATTGGGGGGGTGACCACACAAACAACCTAATACAGCAGGGGGATATGAAATGCGTGTACACGAAAGCGTACACAACAACTTGAATATGGAACAGGGATCACTTCAGCAAAACGAGTATGCTGATCCTCGCTCTGATTTCGATTTGGCTCTTTAGTAGAGAGACCACACACCAGACTCGCAACTGGTGTGACCTTGAGCGTCCGTCGTATTAGGCCCCACAGAGACTTGTTCTCCGGGCAGCTTGTCCTCCACGCAGGCACTGGGACGCAGTCGAATCCGAGACGAGGTCGAATTCGCTTGTCTTGTTCGCAGCAAATTGGTTTCTATTTATCTTATCTGTTTGCACAAAGTATGCTTCTGTCTGTCTTTTACCTTGCGTCTTTACATGTTCTATTTTGACTTACTTTCACTATGGGTAGCAGAGAGTGTGAATCTTTGAGACTCATCACAATCAGCAGTACTTTCTGGATTCTCAATTCTCACTTCACTAAGTGTGGGAGTATGTGTAATCCTGGGTGCTGAATAGATTCTGTCGACATCCTTTCTGGGTATATGTTCCAATAATGTTTTGAATAGTAACAACCTTTCGGTCGACTCAATCTTGACGTTCGTCCTTACTTCAAGCTTCTTCCGCCTTCCTTCGTGTTCTTCAATGCCATGTGGTCGTAATCAATCTCTTTGTCACAGCTGATACTGTATGCTGGGTGCTACACCCATTCAATGTGAACTCATTCAGTGTGTTCTCCAAGTCGGGATCACTTTCACAGGAACTTGTTCAATTGGTATTTGAAATGGTATCTCGTGAGAAGTCGCTGTGATATTTTGTTCTGTGCCCCGGCAAAGTCAATGCAGGTGGCTACATCGAGATACGTTCATCGATGGCACTTTTGTACCTGTGGTTGACCTGCTGTCAGAGGCTCGGCGGTCTAGACTGAGTGTATATATGTCACTGACATGTGGCCACATTCAGTGTACATTTCCAGACATGTGGGCTCCTTCTTTGCCTTGCATCCTTCCACGAAACATCCAAAACCCAGAAAAGATGTCATTCACTGACACTGTACCGAAATTCATTTCAGTTTCAGCCAAACATAGTGTTTATTCAATAGTATAGTTGTAACGGTCTAACGCGGCGAATAAAATCCACAACAGCTTCGTGTCGACCGCCCCTCTGTACACGATCACTTCATATAGTATTTTACATCCGATGTAATAGGGCATGTCCAGACTCCATAACGAGACAGAGCGACGCGCCTCCAGGTTCAAGGTAAATTCTATGATTTCTGTAAGATGTTGTCTCAAATGAAGAGAGGACCAGACGACATAAGAGGCACGGTCTCCCAACGTGTTGGTATCGAAGGTACCGCTTGAAGTGTTCTGGATGGAAGGAAATCCAGCGAGTGAAGCGAACTTGGTATAGCGTTGGCACGACAATACGTGCTCTATGATATTACATGGGAGGGGCTGACGCAGATATGTCTTCCTTCGCGCCGTACTCCTGGCTGCCACCATTGTCGCTGCCACCATTTCCACTGGGATTTTATTTTGCTCTAAGGATCCTCCCCGCTGTTGCTGCCGTCATCCCTACTGCTGTCGTCATCTCTATGATCATCATCATCCGCGGGAACATTGTTGTCCTTCTGAGTCTCACCCGGCGTTTTCATATTGAAGCAATCGCGGACGTCGGACTGGGGCGGAGACGACTGTACGTGGTGGATGCCACTAGAGTCGTACCACTTGATGGAGCCAACGCTGCGAGCGTTGTACTGTCGCTGCTGGGTGTATTGTCGTTCATGAGCTGCAGGATGGAGAAACGTTTTCGTTGTGGATGTTGTTGTCGACCTTTTCGGTGTAGCGTGACCTGACCAGAGAATACGATGAAAGGGACAAAGGTGATTCGCACTTTTTGCGGGTCTGGGACTCCCAGCATAAAAGGGTTGTGTTGTCAGTCACCAGTTCTAGTCAATTTCACTCATAATCGGTCTGGGTTGGTCCCAGGAGGTGGCTATGTCGAGGATGGTCGTCTCCTGCACGCAGGGCGTAAAAACGAGCCTGCGCTCCTTTCGTCCATTGATTGAACTCGTATAAGAGTGCACCACAACTCAGTTGGGTGACACGAATCCATTCGGGATCAATGAATCCTTTCCACTTGACGAGGTACTCCCGGGAACGCCTAGTCGCACGCGTTCGTTTAGCCCATCGTAAATCCAAGATCTTTTCCACTTCATACTCGTCATTCTGGTTAACTGCTTCCCAACTGTCCTCGGGTAGTATCGCGGTATCGAAATCGTAATCTTCATCCAGCACCGCCTCGTGGACGAGTCGTTTCGGGAAGAAAGCTCGAGGCTTAAGACGGGTGATGTGGACCCATGGTTCCACGCGGTATCCAGTGTCACCAGTTTCAGCTTTACACGGAGGTCACCATGAATTGCTTTGATTCTGAACGGGCCGTGCCATAGGTGAGCCAGTTTTCGACTCAGCCCAGTTTGCACTTTAGGAATGCACAACTAAACTACATCGCCCTTTTGAAATTCAGACTTGAGTCGTTCAGAGAGTTCTAGCCAATTGCGTGTTTGTTCCTCAGAGCGAGTGTACTTGGCATCCTTCTGGAGAGTGTAGCGGTGGCTTGAGCGTAACTGTATTCTCGCTGAAACTTCCTTCAGCACTCATACGCAGTACGCTCCGGCACACAAGACGACTTTGATCCGAATATTGCAGAGACAGTTCCTTGTGCATCCCAACCGTGTAGCAGGTAGAACGGTGTATCCAGGGCATCAAATGAGGTATTCAGCGAGAACATGAGTCGTTCAGCGTGAT